>JASAOP010002815.1:0-125939 GCA_030849055.1 Crithidia thermophila
CCGCCCTTGGGAAGATGCCACTCCTGCATGGTCGTGTAGAATAAGATAGTTTTGTTGCTTGATTATAAATAGATGGAGTTGTAGAGAAACAAGCAATGGAACTGCTTAATTTTGTTCGCTAGATCAACTGAACACTTCGTCGTTTGTGAAGGAGAAATACTAAGAGAGCGTGAAATGTTGCGTCCTAGTGAAAGATTGAAAACAAAAGGAGAAGAGATAAAGTAATTAAATGAAAATGGCTATATGGGCAATTGTTTTTTTTTTTTTTTTAAATAAGCTTATTATTTCAGATGAACGTCCAGAGTAGCTCATTCGCAGTCCATTCGCTCTTGCATAGTAGAAAAGTGGCTGTACTTGTAGTTCTGTTCAATAAACAATTTCTTGTCACTTTCTCCGAGTTCTACTTGCGCAGCACAAGGAAAAGAATGAGAGAGATTGCTACTTTTTTTTCGCTTTGAAACCACTTTCACCTAGAAATACAAGTAATGATGGTGGGATCGGCGCAAGCCACAAGACAAGCGCGTAGTGTACATCTTTCGAAGTGAGAAAAATAAAAAGCATGGGAGACAGACAAGAACTTGAGTGCAGCCTCATGAGCTTTGCTAGCGACGAGGAGGCGGCGGCTTTGGAACGCGACTCGGTCCTTTTGGTTCTTTGCTGTCCCCATTGTTCTTCTTCGTTGTTTTCACGGTTGACGACTTTGCTGTGCTCGCAACGCCACCAGCCGCAGCAAACGTTGCCGTAGAAGTAGCGCTGGGAGATTTTTTTATGGGAGCTTTCTGAGAACTCTTCTCGCTGAGAGCTGTGGCATTTGCTATTGTTGGCGCTGCTGCTGCTGTTTTTGCTGCAGGAGCAGCTGATGTAGTCGAGGCAGAAGAAGAAGAAGCTGCCGTTGTTACTTTCTTTTCCTGCTCCTGTGGCGGCGGCCCGCCGGCGCTGCGATAATGATCCAGGTCGATCGTGTACGATTCCCTTTTCAGCAGCTGCAGAACATCCGCGTAAGCCGGCGTGCTGGCCTGCAGCCGTTCGTGCATGCGACGTCGTCGGTCTTGTTGAAGGCCCTGCGCGGTCTGCAGCACGCGGCTTACGTCGTCCCAGTGCGCGGCAAGTTGGCGCTGCTGACGGGCCTGGCTGACCTCCTGCGTGTACTGCAGGCCCTGGAAGAGCTGCAGCGCATCTGTGGCACGCCCGACACCTTCATTCACCACAGCGGACACAGCTGCGACGTCGTCTTCCTTGTTTTCCTCATCTCCTCCATTGTTTGTGGCGGGCTGTGTGAGTGCTTCGGCAGCATCGGAGGTGACAGCAGTGTCGCCCTGTGTGCCGCCGCTGCTAAGAGTACTACGTGACGTCTGCAGGAGCAGCAGCTGACGGAGTAAACGCTCTTCTTCCTGCTCCAGCGGTGTGGCGTGCTTGGAGAGATGGGAAGAGCTCAGCGCGGAGGGTGGCCGATGCACGCTGTTTTCGCCAGACGTGGTGTCCTGCGGCAGCTGCGCGGGCGACGTGGCAGGACGGTGCGCGCCGCTTCCTTTGTCAGTGGAAGTGCGAGTGTCCGCCAATGCGCCGCCGGCGGCTGCAGTACGCGAGGCCTCGACGAGGCTCTTCACACGGCGAGTGCCGGATGAGCTTGCGGGAGCACGTGCGGGTGCAACAGCTGCTGTGGTGTTGCTGCTATTCAAAAGGGTGTCGCGTTTCTCTTCCACCTTCTCCTTCGAAATTGCTGCTTCTTCGATTATCTTCTCCTTGCCTGCCTCTGTCTTCTTTTCTTCTTCTTCCTCCTCCTCCTCGCTGGAGGAAGTGTCCGCTACCTTGAGATCGTCCAGGTACTGCAGTGCCGCGCACGCCGCCTGCACACGCCGCACGTACGCGCTGCCGCCGTCTGCTGTGGACTCGGAAGGGCACAGTGGGTTGCCTTTCAGGTTCAAATACTGCAACGTCGTGCACGGCAGTTCTACCGCCAGCAGCGTCGAGAGTGAGGCAAGCTGATTGAAGCCTACGTCAAGATAAAACAGCCTCGTTAGCGCCTGCAGCGGCGCCACGGAGCGGAGCGCGTTGTGGTGCACCACGAGCACCTGCAGCTCCGACAGCAGCTCCACCCCGTCCAAACTGCGAATATCGTTGTGCTGCAGATACACGTGCGTGACATTTAAGAAGCACTGAATTGACGCGGTCGACGTCAGCTGTCGTCCGGGAAGGTCGACCACTTTCGTCTGCAGCGCCGCATCGGCCATGCCGGCCACACCGCCAACCAGGTCAGTCTTGTCCAGCACATCCGTCACCCCACACCGGCTCAAGCGGGCTGCATACGGGACCTTGGCTGTCGTGCTTGTCCTTGCAGACACTCTGTCACCTACAACCCTGCTGCTGCTGCTGCCGCTGCTGCCGCGCGGGTTCGAGGGCGAGTCCGTGGCATTGGCAGAGGTTCTCGCGAGGGCGGACACGGCGGTGGTGCGCGTCAGCCCTGACGTTGACAGCCGACGCCGCAGCGCAGCATCCTGCACCGGCGCCGCACCAGCCGCACCAGAAGAAGAAGAGGAGGAAGTATGGGAAGATGCAGCGTTGACGTCATCAGCAAGCTTCGTTGGTACTGATTCCTGCGGTGAAGGGGCCGCTCTTGTCGGCTCCGTGCGCAAAAACTCCTGCAGCGCTGCATCGTCGGGGTCGGCCAGATCGAGCGAGGCGTAGTACTGCAGCTCCTCCGGCGTAAAGGCGGGAGCCGACATGGTTTCTAATGGTCGATCGACACAAAAAAAAGAAGATGAAGGGAATGATAATGATAAGGTGTTGTGAATGATGTGATGGCCTCTTCTTTCTAATTGAGAATAAAATAATGTAAAAAATGATTTACCTGCAGCCGAGGCTCTTTGATTATCTCGTTTGATACGCTTTCGCTCAATCGAAAAAAAAAAAGAATGAAATGAGAAGAAAAGAAAGAAAAAGAAGGAGAGAGAAATACAAATAATTCAGTAACGCATATATAGAGTCACTTCAGTGCTGCTTTAGTTGACAGCGTTTTGCACAATATACATTTTTACAATTGTTGGGTCGCTTCAACTTCTCTTCCGTTGTTTCCTAAATCCTACACACGTTGAAGTCGATGAAATCACGCTTTTGTTTTTTTCTAAAAATATTTGACAGCTAGCGGAATCGGTAGGACAGCGTCTCCTCGGCGGAACCGTAATACTTATTAAACGTCAGCAGCACGCGCAGCGGGTGCAGGCGCGCCGCCAACACCGCCTGCTCCTCCTCCGCTGCCGTGACGGCGGCGACGAGGGCCTCCACCGCGTTGCGCGTGGCGCTGCTGATGTACGACACCGGCATCCGCGACGGGTCCAGCGCGACCTCAAGAATGCGCTGCACCGCCCCCCGCACCGCCTCCGCCGCCGCCGACTGCATCGCCCGCTCGCGCGCGTTCTGCGCCACGGCGGGCCGAGCTGGAAACGCGACGACGTGCAGCTGCAGCAGCAGCGTGTCGAGCTCGTGGCACAGCTCCATGCAGGAGTGCACGCCTGGCGAGGCCCGCATGGCCCGCCCCAGCAGGTGCTCCACCTCGTAGACGGTGCGGATCGCCTCCGCCTGCATGAAGCTGAGGAGCGTGTCGACGGCGAAGGTCAGCGTGTAGTACGCACTGCCGAGCCCGCGGGAGACGTACTGCAGGTGCCGCGCGACGCCAACGCCCGGCTGCCCCATCACCTGCGCCACCTGGAAGTCCTGCGTGTCGCGCTGGTGCAGCAGCTTCTTGTGCTCCCGCAGCGTGATCTGGGCGTAGTAGAGGGAGCACTGGTAGCCGAAAACGTAACTCCACACATCCGCAAAGGCAACACCACCACCGCTACTACTACTACTACTACTACTACCAGTAAACTCCCTCTTTGTCGTAGGGAGTGTGGAGGATGGTGTAGCAGCAGCAGTAACAGAGGAGGTGGTGGTCGCTGTCTCCTCGACGTAGAGCCGGCGGCGGCGCTGCCAGAAAAACGTCTGATAGCTGCGCTCCGTCGTGTTCGTGAGCGGCTGCACGTACACGCTCAAGTCGCGCGGCTGCAGGATCAGCGTGAAGGCACCAGGCAGCGAGAACTCCAGCTGGAAGGAGGCGAACACGTCCAGCATATCCGCGGCGATGGTGGACGACGACGGCGACGTGTCCGTTTTCGTGATGGTTTCCGCCGGCGCTGTTGTTGTTGATGTTGTTGCTGCCCCGGCTGCCCCACTGGCGCTCGTCCGCTCTCGCCGCACGACGGCAGCGGGCAGCACCACGAGGCGCACCAGCTCCCCCAATCGCTTTCCTCTCAGGGCATCGGTGAACAGGGCCGAGACGGTCGGTGCGGCCGTGCCGACGCGGGCAAAGGCCCCGGCGCCGCCGTCGACCCACCGCCGCGCCCACCACCGCGGCTCGGCGTAGAGACGCTCGAGAAAGGTGAAGACGAGGCGCTCCTGGTCGCGGCAGAGGGCAACGTCAATGAGAAGCTTCAGCGCGTGGAGGAAGGAGCACGGGACGCCAGATGAGGTGCGGTGGAGGACGCCTGCCCCGGGCGCTGACACGTACGCTTCCGATGGGGAGCTCGGTGACGCGTGCCGGGCGGCGCTGCTTCTGTTCTCCAGCTCCGCCTCGTCCTCGTTGTTCCGCCACAGCAGCCCCGTTCCGTCCTTCCCGCCACCACCGCCACTGTTCGTACTTCTCCTCCCCATTTCACCAGCTCGCACGCCGTCGTCACTCCCTCCCATACCACCCACTCTCTGCACCGCCTGCAGGGAAACGGAAAACAAGTCTTTCAGCCGGCGTTCCTGCAGCCGCTGCACGGCCACCCCGATCGGGATGAGCAGCGCCGTCGTCACCCAACGCGCACACGGGATGGTGACGTTCACCCACAGCTGGTGCGACCGCGCTCGACGCTGCCGCCGCGCAAGCGAAGTCGAAGCTGAGGAAAGACCCAACACACCACCTCCCTGCCCATCCTCCCCGTTGCGGTCGAGAAGCTGCGCTGCCTCATCGGTGGCGTACGCGTTGGCAAAATACACGTCCGGCGTTGTGGCCGTTTCGGACAGTACGAGCGTCCAGAGCGACAACGCACGACGCTGCAGCACGTCTCCACTGCCGCTGCCGCTCTCACCGTCGCTGTCACCACCTTCGCGCGAGTGCGGGAATCGCGAGGTTTTGATGTGGTGTGACGGCGCGCGGAGGTGTGCCGCGAGTGTCGCGTTGGCGTCGTTGCTCGTGCGCTGCGTGGCCTCGTCCCGCTGCTGCTGCCACTGCTGCTGGCCAGGCAGTGCCTCCGCCATCATTGTGGCAAATCCCAGTGGAATTGTGGTGGGGTAGTACAGGTAGTGCGCGCCGTCCGCGGAAAGGGGTGTTCCTGCCATTCCTGCTTCGAATACAGAGGGTAATGATGATGAAAGGGTGGGATCGGGAGTACCGGCTGCTGGCAGCTGCACCACACGCCGGCGCACGTCTTGGTTCTGCTGCGCGTACGCCATCACGGCCGCTCCAGCAGCGGCAGAAGGTACGGTTGGCACATGGCCACTGCAATCCCTTTCCTCGTCGTACACACCAGCATCACGAATACGGTTACCCGTCTCCATCGTTTCGGCGTCTTGGCCGCCAGACTCGTACAGAATGTAGTGCAAGATCTCCTTCACGCTCTTCTTCTGCCACTGCTGCCACGACGGCCTCGCACTCTCGACAGCACTGCCGCCGACTTCCCGTCGCTTCTCCTCTGCCTTCTTGCCAGAATGGAGGGCCGGACCGCCAAGCCCAGCGTTGCCATCACGACCTCCACTATCCCCGGCAGTTCTCGCAACGGAAGCACTCGTTGCAGCTCCTGCGATACTACTGGGGGCTGGGGTGCGAGACAGGGCTACTTGTTTCTTGCGCCGCGTAAAACTGGCGAGGCTGCGCACCACAAACAGACGGGCAGAGGCGAGTGCTTCCAAGGCGACGTGCCGCTCCGATACGTCCCGCCGCTGCCCTTTCGAATCTGCGCCACGTTTACCGCCAGCAGTCTTCACGCGTTCCCACTGCATGGGTGCGGAACAACTTGCATCCCCTGCATCTTCCCTGTCAACGTGGTGCTGCTGCTGTTGCTGCGGTGGGTGCTGTGCAGCAGGATTCGCGTCGCCAGACATTTCCACCGAGTTGTAGTACCCGACGCAGTTCAATAGCAGCGACAGCACATCTGTCGGGTAGTGCCGCTGGGCATCACCGATGCGGACGTGCGAAAAGGAAGAGCGGAAGAGACGCGGCAGCTGGCGGCGCCACACCGGGGGGTCGATGTCCCGCACAAAACCGAAGATGGCAGACGTGCAGAGAAGCACGTAGGGCCACGCGGTGTAGAGGAGCAGCATGACGTAGAAGCGGTACAGGTCCATCGTCGAGGTGTCCTGCGCGGCGCTGGCGTGAATGATCAGCGTGTCCAGCAGCCGTGCCGCCAGCAGCGCAAAGGAGAGCGAGGACGGTGGCACTTGCGGTGGTGTTGCTGCCTCCTTTTCCGCTTCTTCATTTTCCGGTGACCGGTCGCTGGGTCGATTTGTGAAGTGCTTTGCTAAAGTGTCGAAGCAGCCGCTCTCGTCCACAAGAACACTACAACGCTGCAGCGGAATGCTGTTTTCCTGGACGGCCAGGACCACATCGTACAGGGAGCAGGGCGGAGGCAGCACGCCGTCCCCCTCACCCTCTCGCTCCCGCTGCTGGTCTTCTCTTTTCATGAAATTAATCTTCCCGCTGAGAGGCGACGTGCTGGCCCGAGAGCTTTCATAGTGGAAAGATGTTCGGGGGTACTTGGCGGTTGTTTCAGCGCACACATCGTCGTTGCCCCGCCACATCCGCTTCTCTTCGTCCTCGCCCTCCTCCGCAGCTGCGGCTGTCTCGGCGCAGCAGCAGCAGTGAATCAAATACTCCTGCACCTGCAACACCCACCGCACGAAGTCGGCGCTAAGGTGGCGCAGCACGCGACCGAGGCGCAGGAGCGTTTTCTGCCCCGCCAACTCCAGCGCCGCAGACGCGCTTTGCAGAGAGGTGAAGTCATCACTCACGGCAGCCGCACCGTCCGCTGCGGGGTTCGCGCAGACGTCACTTTGTCCCTCCGCAACACGCTCCAACACGGTCACATGCGCGTCCACCGCCGCTACCTCGTCTGCCACCCGCAGCAGCTGGCGCAACGCCCCGAGAAAGCCTGCCGGCCACTGATGCACGCGGGCCTCCAGCAATACAGCTTCGGTCAAGCACCACTGCGGGGTGTCGTTGCCTGTCTCACCGGAGGTGCTGTGCAGTTGCGTACAGCTGGCTGTTGCGTGCTGCCGCAGCGCACACAGAACATCGAAGAGGACGGCGCGCTGCCGAGCCCGCGTACGACAGCGCGCTTCCGCGGACGTTGACGAAGAAGGGCTTCGCGTGCTACGACTGCCGCGTGTGGTGATGGTGGTGGTGCATTTTTGTTTGGTTGCTGTTGAGGACGATAGGTGGAATTCAAAAGCTTGGGTGCAGCTGCGGACGCTCTCCAGCGTCAAAGTCTGCGAATCATCTGCCGGTTCCAGTGGGAGACGTGCGTGTTGAAGCTGATGCGCTAAACTCTCTCCAGCAGGGCCGCGGACCGCACTTGGCGCCGCTGCAGGTGCGTGGTGTTGTTGTTGTGAGCTGGATAGTGGCAGACCTGCACTTTTCAGTGATTTCGTCGATGCAGCTGGTTGAGCTGTGGTAAATGGGGGAGGGTCCGGCAACGATAAGGCGTCCCCTGAAGCGGAAGCGCTGGCGTGGCGTTGACGGAGCAGCAACGGACGCGATGCGCTCCCTTGGAGGGGTGGCATGGGGGAAGATGTCCTGTTGTCATCTGAACTCAGGCTGGAGGAACGTGTGGAATCTGCTGACGAAACATCACAGGCTGCAAAGTAAGCTGAGAGGCTCTCCACGTCACTCTCCACATACGTGTCCTCCTCATCACGCGCCTGATTGGAGGTGGAGACTGGAGGATAGGAGGAGGGTGCAACAGCCTCCATTTATTTTCTATGCTCGCAAGTATTCTAATTGGGAAAAAAAAAACAAAAAAGAGCTTCAAGGTTTTGTGTCAGCACTGCAAATCTACCAGGTTTTACAATGGAGTCGCTGAGTTGCTCAGTGTTGTAGAAAATCTGTTTCTATTGAGTCTATGGATGTTGGGAGAGAGAAGTGTCTTTTTTTTTTTGTCTGATAAACTAGTCTGCACATCCACAAACGGCTATGCGGAAGTGTGGAGACAGTAAATGCTACGCAGTGGCAGACGCGAGAGGGGGAAGAGAAGGAGACAAGTACCTGACGTCATATTGCGCGCAAATTGCGAGCGCCAGCTAGAGGTAAAATTGATACACACTGTGTAGTCACTGACACCTGATTAAAGCGCACTCTCAGAGAAAAAAAAATGGTGGATTACTTTTTTTTTTAATATCGTGAAGAAGCCCTTTTCTTTTTGTATTCTTCGACAGAGTAAAGGCGTACAATGTAAAATTTTCTTTCTTTTTTTTTTTTAAGTTTCGCATTTATTTCAGACAGCGTGTGAAAAAACTAAAGGTGGTTTGAGCCTGCCACAGTGCCTTGCGCAGTCCACAACGCCATATTGCGCACGTACGAGAGCGTTGCGCATCCACTTGACGCATGCAAAAATTACAGCAAGTGGGTCATTTTTGACATTTTTTTTTTCGAAGGTACAGTGGATGGGCAAATACTCTCGACCACAAAACGCAACTAAAAGAAAAAATGAGAACTTACAGTTTCTCGATTAAAGGAGTCATGAACTTTTCAACGTTTTTACAAATGTGTGCTCGTGTGATTGAACGGAAGAAAACGAAACAGGAAAACAGATGACAACGCGCGAGAGCGCAAGGAAATAAAAAGGAGCGCTAAACATAAATTATAAAAAGAGAAGATATCAACAAGGACAATCAAAAATGTTTCGTTCATTTACCAACTTCCACAAAAAATGCAGCGACAGGGTTAAAAAAAGAAAAAGAGAAAGTGCAACGAAAGGAAAGGTTAAAATGCTCAGAATGGAAGAGAAAGATAAAGTGATCAACGACAAAGGCATCACTTGGCAACAGAAAGAAAGGCTAACACACTAAAAACTACGCAGACGGATTCTTGAACGCTGCAATTCGTTACATGAAAAAAGTTTTTTTTTCCCTTTCTGCTTCTCTTCACTCTACAGCAGTGTTGCACCGGCACCGAGAAACGTGTCAAAGTTAAACGTCGCCGTTCCGTCGTGGTCAAAGTCGAAGTAGTTGAACGCGTCCTTCGTTTGCGCCATAAAAACAGACAACTCGATGTAGTCGTCGAAGCCCAGGCTGCCACGGTGCTGGCGGTCAAACTTGCGCATCACCGCCTGGAACGTCTCCTCGCTGAGGCCAAACCCGCTCAGCCGAAACGCCTCCCGCGTCTCCGGGCCGTCCAGGCGGCCGTCGTTGCTCGTGTCGCGCTGGCGGAACCCCTGCTGCATCGCGGTGAGAAACTCGTGCAGGTGGGCGAACTCCTCCATGGTGATGGTGCCGCTGCGGTCCAGGTCATAGCGGCGCAGCAGCATCTCCGTCGTGCCGAGGCTGAAGCGGAACCCCGCGCTCGACAGCGCCGCGTTGAGTTCGTTGACGTCGATGCGGCCGCTGTTGTCGCGGTCCACCGCGCGGAACCAGCTGTACAGCTCCGACGGCGCCTGGTAGCCCAGTGGCGCGTAGGCACCCACTCCGTTGACCTGCGGAGGGAAGGCCTGCGCGCTGGGGGCACCGTAACTTTGCGGGGCACCGTAGTTTTGTGGTGCGCCATAACTTTGCGGGGCGCCGTAGCCGCTGGGGCTGCCGTAGGAGGCCGGGGCTCCGTACGGGTTGACGCCGTAGCTGGGGTATCCAGTGGCCATGACTTGAGAACTAAAGGTACGTTAGTGTGTGCTTGTGTGAGTAGGAAAAGATGAAAGCTGCATATTCAAGCGGAAGATAGCAATTTAATTATAGGGAATGAAGAGCGAAGACAAAAAAGCAGGAAACGATGGGTGTACGAGGAAACAACTAAATTATGAAAGCGAATAATTTTTTTGTTTAAGCGTAACATTGCTGGTTAATAAACACGTTCTTAGCGCGTTAATATTTCAAACATGTCTCTCGTGAAAACGAGAGAGTAGCAGAAAGCCTGACACTACTTCATTGGTTGCACATGCAGCACCAAAAAGTGCCTTTTTTTTTTTAAAGGGTATGCGCTATTACGTTTAAAGCGCGGCGTACTTCCGCACTTTTCATAATTCCATGGGCTCAAAAAAAAAAAAGGCTTCTCTTAATTCTGTGGCTTTCAACTTTGTAGGGTACGTCAAATATACGTGAAGTTTCAACTTGACTTTCAGAGAGAAAAGATGGCAAAAAAAAAAATGATGATTCATGCAAGATTCAAAAATAAGCACGCAACAGTTAAAATTTGGAAAAAAAAAGTCAAAGAAAAAGGCATCACAGGACTACACCACGTCTACGGTTGCTGGAGATAGAAAAAAAAAACGTTAAACCAGTGAAAAAGCATCACAAAAAGAAAAAGTCGAATTTACCTTTCAGAAATCGAATGCGTTTTTTTTTTTTTTTTGTGTTGTTGTTGATTCGACGTTTGGCTCTCTCTCTCTCCACTCTACAAGATGGAGACGCTGCCGGCAACGTACGTGTCGAAGTTGAACGTAACCTGCCCCGTGCGCTGGCGGTCGTAGAAGGAGAAGACGTTGCGCACCTTCGACACAAAGATGGACAGCTCCACGTAGTCGTCAAAGCCCAAGCTGCCACGACGCTGACGGTCGAACTTGCGCATGAGCGCCTGAAACGTCTGCTCGGACAGCTGGTAGCCGCTGGCGGTCAGCGCCGCCCGCACCTCGTTACCATCCAAACGTCCGTCCCCGCTTGTGTCGCGCTGGCGGAAGCCGCTCTTCATGCTCATGATGAACTGGTGCAGGTCCTGGAACTCGTTGAAGCTGATCTCGCCGTTCTTGTCCTTGTCGTACATGCGGAGCAGCTTCTCCGTCGTCGCGAGGCTAAACGGCACACCAGCGGAGGAGAGCGCCGCGTTCAGCTCCGGCACGCTGATGGAGCCGCTGTTGTCGGTGTCGACAGCGCGGAACCACTGCACCAGCTCGGGGTTGCTGTTCATCATGTCCGTGACGGGGGCGTAGATGCCGTTGGCGGTCGGCGTGGCCTGCGGGGCTCCGTAGGAGTACTGCGCGTTGTACGGCAGCGGCGTGCCGCCAGGCGGGGCACCGTAGGCGCCACCGGCATTCGGATAGCCACCCGCGCTCGGGTAGCCGGGGTTGGGAGCACCGTACTGGTAGGCCATGCTGGGCTGCTGCGTTGTCGAAATAAAAAATGTGTGTGTGTGTGTGTGTTGGCTGTATCACTAGCAGTACCACGAATTAGGAGTATGGAAACAAAAAAAAAAGTTTGTTTGGGAGAGTTGCACTGAGCATGTGTTCATGTACGAAACGAATAGAAGAGGAGAAGGGAGAGAATTTCCTTTTTTTTTTTTTGAGGAGATGCATCCAAGGAGAAATGAGGTGCTACGCCCAGAGCTGAAACGTACCGTGCGCAAATGTCATTTTGCTTACTCCAGCAACGTAGGTCAACAATTCATTGTAAAATTAAAGCTCCGACAAATGAAAAACACGCTTTCAAGAAAGTTCGAGATGCGATATCAAGTAATTAGTTTTCACTCTTCAACCTGTTTGAACATGTTGTGCCATGTTGTTGTGTACATTAGAATTCAACGCAGTTTTACAAGAGGTAAAAAAAAAAACAATTAAGAACTGCGCGTTTAGCGGAGGTGAGAAAAGTCCTCAAAAAGGTTGTTGTCCTCGCTGCCCACCCGTGCCAGCGTCGGTCCCACCTCCTGCTCCGCCACATCGGTGTCGTGCACGCGGAAGTCGGCGTCGATGTCGACGCACTGCTCAATCGCAAAGAGCAGCTTCTCCGCCATCACCGCAGCGGAGCTGTAGCGAGGCAGGCACAGCCAGTAGAAGCACGTCGAGGCGTGGGGGAGACGCGTGTCATCGCATAGGTCATCGTCGTTGTCGACCGCCCTCTCCTGCTGTACGTGCGAACCACGACGAGTGGAGGAGATGTGTTGTTGAGGTTGATGCAGCTGCGAGGGTGACACAGGCGCTGCGCCGTTCTCCGTCAGGGGCGTCAGCAACTCCCTCGTCAGGCGGAGCTGCGGAGATGCCGTGCGGCGGTGCGCGCGTGCGAGGAGCGGGACCGACTGCGAGGGCGGTGGCGTGAAGCCGAGCTGCGGCGGGGAGCGCGGCTGCGGTGGCGTCCCGGCGGTGGGCCCGCCGCCATCCGTGCGGCTCTGCGCCAGCGTTGTGTGCTGCCGCACGTACGAGCCGTTCCGGCTGACACTGCCGCCCGACGCCCCTCCTCTATTGTTCGGTGGTGGTGAGGCGTGGGCGGAGGTGGTCGTTTCGCCCGGACTGCTCGGCGGGGGCTGCGGCGTCATGACGCTGCGCTGCGCCGGCGGCGACAGTGGCGGCGGCATCACCGAGCGCGGCGGGGGGGCGTTGTCGGGCATAATCTTCAGCTGCATCCCGGGCGGCAGCCGCTCGCGTCCGCTGACGAAGCGCATAAAGAGGGCCCGCTGGTGACGCGTGAAGCCGCGCAGCACCGTGCGGAGGTACACCACGCGGATATCCGTCGCCGCCAGGCCCTCGTAGCGCGCGGCATCGAGCAGCGCATCGGGGTCGTAGTCGCCCTGCCCGCACACCAGCTCCTCCAGCTCGTACCACTTCAGCGCCGCCACACAGTACAAAGGGACCACCTCGTGGAAGCCCTGCTGCAGCGCACGTCGCTGAGGCGCTGCGCAGCGGTACAGTTTGTAGTCCCGCACGAGTTGCACGTAAAGGGCGGCGTTGCGCACCGTGACGGGAATACGCGACCCACCCGGCACGAGCTCGTCCACAATCCCCGCATCGTTCAGCAGTGAGAAGCCGCCGGGGCACAACTCCGCCAGTTCCTCGTTTCGCTCCGCCTCCTCCTCCTCCTTCCCTTCTGCAATCGTCGTGCTGCTGTCCAATACGAGACCCGCCAGCCGCTCCACGTACTCGATGGCGTGCAGCGTGGCGACGTCAATGCGGGCCACATCGCTGTCGTCGGCAGCGTCGCCGACCAGAAACTTCCACAGCGCGCTCGGCAGGTAGAGCGGCAGCGGCTCGCCACCGCGCAGGCACCCGCCCATCAGCCGACCTAGAAAGCGGTACATGAGCAATTCTGCAGGGGGCACGCAGACCGGGTTCAGCACAAACCCCTCGCGGACGTCGCCAAGGTCGCTGGTCACGTTCGCCGTCGGGAGAAACAGCCGCAGCGACGGGCCCATCAGCTCCGCACACATCTGCGTCAAACACTCGCGGTACGGCCCGCCCACGTCATCGGCGCCCTCGCCGTAGAAGGTAACAGCCCACATCTTCTTGTTCGTTTTGAAGAGCACGGGCGTCTTGCCAGCGAGGAGTTGGTACACCTGACCGAACAGGCTGTCCCGCAGCCGCCGCGCTGGCGACGCGGTCGGGTCCCGCACGACGAGCAGCGCCTTGCGCCGGTTCACGTTGAGCCGCACCAGATCGCCGGCGCCGTTGGAGCTGTCGAGCGACCACTGCAGCGCACGCTGCGCGGTCCAGGGCGGGGCCAGCGACTGGCACGCCTGCAGGGTGCGCTGCAGCGGGTGGAAGGTCCAGCGGCTGCCCAGCGGGGAGTCCTCGACCGCGACGGGGAGCACGGCGGAGTGGGCGAAGGGGAAGAGGAGGGTGGTGAGGTGCGCAAAGAAGACGAGAAGGGCGAGGTGGGAGCGCAGCTGCGACGGGTCAAGACCGCCCACGGTGCAGAGATCGCGCAGATGCTGCTGGTGCTGCGGCTGCGGGGCAGGCGCTTGTGAAGACGATGCCGGCCCCAGCGATTCGCCACTTCTCGAGCTTTCCGCCTCTGGTGCACTCGGAGGGGAAAGAAAGAGGGAGGGCATGAGGTAGCTGCGCAGGCTCGTGGGGTTCAGCTCCTGCACCTTGCTCGCATGGTACAACAGTTTCTGCAGAGCACTACCCTTAAAATGAGTCGGCCCAGCGCGCGTCACCGTTGCATTTTTGCCCGCATCCGCAACTCTCTTTTCTGTGCCAGCAGGTTGCGCTGCTGACATGGTGGCGTCAGTGTTGGTGGTGATCATGTCGACAAAGGCGGCACGCACCACGTGACTGCCATCCAAGGCCTGATAGCTGCCGTCTGCTGGCGGGTAGTGGAAGGCGTCGGCCTTCCAGATCGTCAGGACGCGCGTCCGCGGCTCCAGCAGCAGCGCAGGGACAAGACCACCCGTGGCGGACATCGAGACACCAGCAAAGATGGCAGGCGATGCAGAGGAAGAGGACGCTGCTGCGAGGGGTGGTGGGGACGATGGCGGGCTGCCGTTTCTGCTCTCATTGGGAGCGGGTGAGGCAGGTGCGGGGTTCGCTGCGGTGCTGTTGCTGCTGTGGCGCTGGCCTGACTGTGATGGTGTGGCCTGCGGCAGTGGTGTTTGAGGGGAGGCGGACCCACCCACACCACCACCAGCTGTCGTCGCAGCAGAGGCTCCCGGCTGCGGCGCCGACACCGGTTTCCCGTTCACGGTGAACGTCATCGTGCCGGCGTCGCAGTCCAACAGGCAGCCGACGACGTCGCGCGCCTTCCACACTCGACGCAGCAGGCTCGTTTGGTGCTTGTTGTGCCGCGCCATCATGCGCGACACGTCGAAGGCCCACGAGTGCCCGTCATGCCCTAGCTGCGCCACGCCGTTCGCGTTGGTCGACGAGAGAGCGTTGCTGCTCAGCGCCGCGTCTTGCATAGGGCCTCGGCCACCGTGCTCCTCCACCGCCTTCCACGCACACCAGCCAACGCTGAAGGTGGGCTCCAGCGGTGCGACCACCTCGAAGTACCACCGACCAGAGGTGACACACACGCTGCCAAAGACCAGACTGGCCTCCTTGTCCGCCTTGCACTCTAACAAGTTCTCCATCTCTGCTCCGTTGTTACCACCGTTGCCGCTGCCGCCGGCGTAGAGCGGCACAACGTCGAGTGGGCCACAGCGGCCGTGTGTGAAGGTCGCGAGGTGTCGGCACACGTATGGCAGGGCATCGTGCGTGAGGACAACACGAGACGGCGCTGCTGCTGCAGCTGCTGCTGCGGCTGCACGGCTTGCCTGACCCCCCAGCAAGGTGCTGCGGATCAACGGCGGAACAGCGTGCTCGTCGTTCCTTTTCCCTGTGTTGTGGAACGTGGGAAAGACAAGTTCCTGCGCCGTCACCAGCTGCCACACTCGCGCCGACTCCTCATTCAAGTAGAACGACGGGTCCACCGGCAGGCACCCGGGCGGCGGCGTAGCGGCAAAGCCCGCGCTGCCGAAGTTCACCTCGCAGCTCGCGGCGCCGGTGCAGACGACGACAGGAAACACCGCCGCCTCGGCAGCGCGCTGCTGCTGCGACAGGAAGCTCCCGTTGAACTCCGACACGAGGCGGCCGTTGTGCAGGCAGCACAGGCGGTTGTGCGAGATGTCGACCACCACGCCAATCACGTCGTCCGGCTTCCACCGAGTGCGAGGGCTCGTCTCGAGGGTGTAGCCTTTGTAGTAGCGCAGCGCCCGGCCGCCGTCGAAGGCCCATGACTCGGCGTCGCAGCCGATGAACACACCAGCGCCGTCGGGGCCCGATGCAACGGGGGCGGGCTCGAAGTATTCCGTGCAGACGCCAACGATGACGTTGGAGGCGAGGGTGGAGCCGCCACCCGACAGCGGCGCCGGCGTTTCGGCGCGGCTGATGTTCGTCACGGTGACCTCCCAGTAGATGGCACCGGAGCGGAAGCCGACGCTGCTGCGCACTGTTGTCGCGCTGGCCCGCGTTACCTCATCAGCGCTGCTGCTGCTGTTCACGGCGCCGCTTCCGCCTCTGACCACCCACAGCCCGTTCCCTTTCCGCGACACGCCATCGGGAACCGGAATTGGCTCCCCGCTTTTACCGGAAAGAGGGAACGGCGCCTCATTCCCAGCTCCTTGCCTACTCTGTAGTCGTGGTGGTGGGGATGCACTGTTTGGTGGGTGCAGCGCCACCATGCCAATCTCGCACAGCGTGAGGGTCTCTTCAGCCTCCGCGACGCAGCCGTCCTTCCACCGCGCCTCCCCGTCCTGCTGCCCACACAGCCCCGCGGCCGCGGGCGTCGCATTTGCCAGAGGGGACAGCGCGTCGCCGCCCGTCTCAGAGCCACTCCTCCCTCGCTGCGGTTGTTGGCGGGGTCGCGACACGAGTGCGCCGCGCTCACTCAGCGTGGGGGAGGTGGTCACGGTGGCGTCGGAGACGGTGCTGGCGGCGTCGGTGCGCAGCGAGGGCATTCGGTACGCTGCCACGGCGCTCAGCGCATCGAGCACGCGCGCGCTGGCGACACCGTCGCCGTCGCCACCGCCACTCGTCAACGGCAAAGGTCGGCTGACGGCGCCGCGTCGCCACGTGCGCAGAAAGCGCCGCCACCGCGCCTGCAGCTGCTCCGAGTACGTCCGACCCGCCCACGCGCCGTCGGTCAGCACCGCCGTGCTCCACAGCCCCAGCAGCGCCTGCACGTACGGGCTGTACGTCCCCATCACGTTAGCCCGCATCGCGTCGAGGTCAGCTTCACCGCTGCCGTGGTGCAGCACCCCGCGCAGGGGGAGGTTGAGGTGCGCCATGGCGATGGCAAGCGGGAGCTGGTCGTGTGGCTGCACCGCCGGCATGTGGCGCCACAGCTCGAGCAGGTGGGTCAACGTGTACACAAAGTGCACGCAGTCGTCGTCGCTGGAGCGCGCGCTGCTCTGCTTTAACAGGGTGGCCACAACGCGGCCCTCCAACAGCCCTGCCGCAGCCTCTTGCGCCGCGTGCTGATGCTGCGGGTCCGTGTCGGCGTGCAGCAGATGCGTGAGGGCGTTGCACACCGCTCGCACGATGGCGTGCATGATGACGGGCTTGAGAGACTTCACCGTCACGGTAAGCACGGACGGCATCGACGCGGTGGGGTTGGCGGAGCCTGCGGCGCTCTCCAGACCCATTCGATGTCCCGCCGACGTCGGCACGCTGCGCAGAAACGTCCACGGCGACTCCGTCGGGCTCACGACGCAGAGCGGCCACCCGCCCTGCCCATCGGGGTACTTGGCGAGGATGTTCTTGAGCTCCTTGTCCTTGTAGAAGGTCGCCTGCTCCATGTTGCGGAACTTCGGGTCGAAGCTGAGGTTGGCGGTGCCGCCGTTGACGAAGGCCAGCGGCAGCGCAACCGGGGTGGCGGAGGACGGAGGAGAGGCCGACGAGGAGGCGGGCAGCTCCACGAGAAAGGCATCCCCGTCGTCGCGGCGGAGCTGACGTAGCAGCAAACCCACGTCACGCACAAACGGTAGCAGAGAAGAAACCTTCTTCTCTCCTTTGCCAGCATCCGCAAGAACGACCGTAGCGGTGTCGGGTGAAGTTTGACCCTTTGTGCGGTCGTCGTCCGTGTCGACGAGTGCTGCGACCAGGTGCTGGACTACACTGTCCACCAGCTGCGCCGAAGCATCGGGCAGACACGCGCCATCTTGCAGCTCCAGAAGGCGAAGCAGCTGTCCGGGCAGCGCCTGCGAGGTGTCCAGCACCTGGCGAGGGTCGAAGCAGCGCACCGGTGGCGAAGTGTCGGTGCTGGACAGGATTCGCAATGTGTAGGCGGGGCTCACCCCAACTTCCAGCGCCGCCAGTGCGGCGTGTCGAGCTGTCATGATTAACAGTGACCGCAGCACGTCCTCGCCGAAGCGCGCGAAGTGGCACGGGGCGAGGGAATCGATCAGCGCCGCCATCGTCGGCCGGGGCAGACTGACGCTGCTCGCGGGGGCGGTGGCCACCCCGCTGCGCGGCCCCACGGCGTTCAGCTCAATCGCCGGGTAAAAGCCCAGCGGGAGGTGCTCGATGGCCCATCGGGCCTGTCCCGACAACACGCCGCAATACTTCCTGCTGGCGTCGGTGGAGTGCACGGTGGACCCGCTGCCGTCACGGAAGTCGAAGGCGCACATCAGGTCCGGCAGCCCCATCAGCGGCAACGCCTGATCGCGTGCAACGAGCTCCGCCGCCACCCGCACCGACGTCCGCAGCGCAGACGTGCCGCTCAGCCGCAGCGCCGCCACAAACGCCATCGGGCCGTCCACGGCACGCGCCGGCCCATCCGGCAGCGCCGTGTCGCGCTCCTCCGCTGTCACCGGCGCTTTGCGGCCGACAAGGACGGACTGGATGAAATCACGCCGTCGCAGCAGCGTCTCCAGCCGCCGCGCCGCATCGGCGGAGAGCGCGACGTTGACGGACTCGCCGTTGCGGCACAGCAGCACGCCGGTGCTGGAGCAGAGCAGGGCGACGTGCATGCAGCGGTGCCAGTCCTCGTGGCGTAGTGCCTTGATGGCGGTGATCGTCTCGCGGTTGTGATTTGGCATCCGCAGCTCCGCCTCCCGCGTGCCCGTCTCTGTGCTGCGGGGCAGGTGCATGGTGACGCTCACGCAGGAGCGGTGCACTTTCAGTTGCAGGAAAGTGAAAGGCCTCTTGTCCTCGCTGGCCGGGTCCGCGGCGACGAGGGTGAGCAGCGGAAACTCGAAGGGCGACGGGCAGTCGGCGTCCAGCGTGTCCTCGACGTAGTCAGACGGGGCGATGCGGGCCGACGAGCACGGGATCGCCACCGCGTCACCCAGCGATGGGTAGACGTCGCCGTTCGCGAGCGACACCGCCAGCTCCACCGCGAACCCGTCCTCCCAGAGCGGAAAGTGCGCTGTCGGCGTGGCTGGCGTGATGGTCAGGGCGGCTGGCGTGTGGGCCCACGTGCGGGGCAGCGCGAAGGCCGCGGCGCGGGAGAGATGGGCGTCCCACATCGGGAAGGAAAGAAACATCGCGGCACCGGTGGCGGCGTCCGTGATGGACCGCGGCGGCAGACGTGCCGGCATCGGCGACGAGCCCTGCGCGCCGCTGCTCAGCGGGTTGCGGAAGAGTCCGCTCTGCATCGCCGTCATGATCGGCGTCCGACTACCACCACCAACACCACCACCGCCCACTACGACGCTGCTGTTGTTCTGCAGAGCTGTGGAGGAAGTGGTAATGGTGGTGGTCGTGTTGCGTGGCATGAAGCCGAAGCGCTCCGCCAGGCGCAGGAGACTCTCCTCCGTTGTCAGTCCCCAGTCCGCCAACTGTTGTTGTTGCTGCTGTTGCTGAGATGTGTCCAGCGGTGAGAGGACCGGCCCGCCGCTGCTACGAGTTGTCTCTAGGAAGGCGTCCCCGCCAGCCGGGCTGAAGACGGGAAGCGGCGAGGCGGACAGCGGCGCACGCACTGGCACAGGTGAAGGTGAGGAAGGTGCTCCGCCGACCACAGGTCCGGTGGCCGTCGAGGAGCCCGCGCGAGCAGAACCGCTTGTCGTGGTCTTGGTGATGGGCGTTGCATCACCGCTGACGCGTCGCTCGCCGAGGCTGTCGCGCCGGTGCTGTGCCGCGGGTGTGTAGATTCGCTCAGCGGCCTCTTCGGCAGCCCGCACGGCCACCAGCGCCGCCCACTCCTTCAGAATTTTCGTCGGAAACGGCAGCCGCACCGCAGCGCCGATGGCGTAGCGGTGGAGAAGACGCATCGCACCTGTTTCGATCAGCGTGCGTGCCATGTCCGCTCGCGCCCGCAGCACGCCCGTCGTCAGCCAGACAAGACTCGTTACGTAGCTCAACTCCATGACGCTCAGCATCGCAGGCAGCGTCGTGTCCTGCGCGGGTGCCGGACTCGGCAACACCAGCAGCAGCGGAAGGCACTGCTCAATCGCAGGCAGTAGAAAGTGTTCCACCAACTTCGAATACGGCGGCACCACCACCGCTGCCGCCTCGTCCGAAGGGAGAAAGAGCTGCTGGGTCGTCATGGACACCTCCTCGTGACGGGGGTACCCGGCAGCGTCGGCCGGCACCACCACGACACCGCGCACCTGCTCGCCATCCGCCGTCATGGCCGCGACGGTCTTGGACACGAAGTGGCTCGAGCCGCGCACGTGGCGCGTGTTTAAGGGAGCGAGCGGGGGCGGGGTGGCGCTGGCGGGTGTTGTCGTCGAGGCAGAGGTGGCAGCGGTGGTGGTGGTGGTGGTGACGGCGTCGATGTCCACAATGTACGCTGGCGTGGCCTGGAAGCCGTCCTTGTCGTCCAGGTACGACACGAGCGCGCCGAGGTCGCACGGCGGGCCCAGCAGCTGACCACCCAACACCACCGTCCACACGTGCAGCTGCAGCACCGTCAGCTCGAGCACACCGCCCGCCTCGCCCGTGCGCTCGCGCGGCGCTGCCTTGACGTAGGTCTGCACGAGGCGGTGGTAGGCCGAGGCGAACCCGCGCAGCTCCGCCGCCCACGCTGGCTGGTGCAGCAGCCGTCGCATCGCCAGCAGCGTGTGCTGCGTCGTGCGACTGAGGCCCGACGTGGCCATCGCGTACGTGCAGAGGTCCAGCCACAGTTGCAGGCAGCGGTGGCCGTCGTCGATGCTGGCTGGGGCGGCGAGAGGGACGGCGGAGAAGACGGGCGAGGCGTACATCGCCCTCCACAGGTAGGACGACGTCACCCCACCACCACCGCCGCTGGCGAAGTCGCGCACGGAGGCCGGCTGGCAGCGGCACAGCAGCAGACTCGCCATGCGGGCACACGCCGCGGCGTCCCGCACCACGCAGCCCACGCCGCTCTCCGCGTGTACCAGACGGGCGTGGTGGAGGTCGAGGTAGACCAGCTCCAGCAGCGTCTCCGCCACACCGGCGCACACACAGCTCAGTCCCGCATTCAGAAAAAGATCGTCAGATCCGCCGCCCACTGAGCCTTCCTCCGCAGCCACGTTGGCAGCAGACGGCGGCGCTGGCACCGCCACGCGGGCGTTCACCGACGCCGTGCTCAGCGTGCCAGCGACAGCGCCGATCACGCTGCACAGCAGGTCCACCTGGTCCTGCACGGTGACGAGCGGCTCCATCACGGCGGCGTTTCCGGCCTGCGCCAGCAGCACCGGCGTCTCCGCGACGGCCTTGGCGAGCACATCGCGGCAGTGCTGCAGCTCGTGCCCGATCGCCGCGAGCGCGTCCGCCACGAACGCCATCACCGCCGTCTGCTCCACCCGCGACAGTAGCGGTGTGCGGGCCGGCGTGAGCAGCGCCGTAGCCTGCAGCAGCAGCCCCTTCAGCGTCAGCCACACCGTCGCCTGCATTGCCTCGTGCGCCGTGACGAGCGGGGGCCCGTCAGCCGCGCCAAGGGACGGGCTTTGGTCGGGACCGGCAGCACCTGCTGTTGTCGCTGTTGCCGTGGTGGTGTTGGTGATGCTCTGGCGGTGCAGCACGGCAGCCGTGACGAGGGTGCTGCGGCTGGACCGTCGCGCCTGCTGGGCCGCCATGACGTGGTCGCGGTGTCGGCGCTCCGTCAGCGTGACGGGCCGCAGCTCGACGGAGACGGAGCCGGAGCCGGAGCGGGAGGCGGCACCCGACGGTGACGACCGGCGACGGCCACTGTCGGCAGCGCTGCTCGGGCGCAGCTGTTGCAGGGATGCCGCCGGGTGAGTAGAACAACTTCCAGAGACGTGCGATTGCCGCCTGCCACGCGGCAGAGCCGTGGATTGACTGAGGTTGTTGCTGCTGTCCTTTTCTGCACTGCCGGAAGTGGCCGTGCTGTGTGACGGCGCCTCCTCCTCCTCCTCCTTCACCGGCACGAAGAGGGTCACGAAGCGCTCCACCAGTGTGGCGACCACGCGCAACTGCACAAAGAGCGCCAGCTCACGCGGTTGCCAGGCGCGGTCCAGCAGCCCACACAGCACCGCGGCTGAACTGACGGGCGACAGAGATGACGCTGGGGTGAGGCTTCCTCTTTGTGCCCCACAGGCAGACGCGGCATCAACGGCGAAGCGCAGCAGTTCGTACAGGAGTTCACGAATGTGCTGCACGTCCTCGTAGGCGGCACCGCGGATGCCGGTCTCGTAGTGGCTCTGCACCCCGCGGCCCTGCGCACTCAGCAGCTGCGCCACGCTCTCTGCACTGCCTGGTGCGCGCTGAGCGAGGGTCAGCAGGTGGGTGATGCCCGTTTTTCGCAGCGCCGCGAGACGCTCGCGTTGGCGCAGCGCGGCCAGCAGGGACACGGCGGACAGATCTCTCGAGAGGACGACATGCTTGACCAGCTGCGTGGCCGCCTGCAACGTGCAGCTCGGCTGGGAATTGATATGGGCTCGGCAACGCATGTGTCGCTGCTCGTACTTGTGCCACACCCGCCTCCACGCATCTTTGCCAGACGCATCCGCGCGAACAGCGTCCACCGCGAACAGCGCATCGTTCACCGCCCACAGCTCCGCGCAGGAGCGAACACGCAAGAGTAGCTCGCACCGCTGCTGCAGCTCCCGCACCGTGGCGTTTAGCACACTCTGACGAGTCGACAGTGGGCTGCCGCGGGACGGTGCAACCGGTGTGGTCGTGGCGTCCAGCGGCGTGTCCGCCTCTCGCCGACTCATCAGCTCTGTCCGTACTGGTCGCGACAGCGTCCGTATAAGGTCGCCCATGGCGGCTTCCATCTGCGCAGGGGTGAAGGTGTGCACGGGGAGCGCGCTGAGGTGCAGCACCGCGGCCGCCATCAGCGTGATGAGGGGCGTGATCGCTGCCGCCGAGGATGTCTTTCCCGCCAGCGGGTCCAGCGCAGCCTGTTTGGCGGACCAGACCGCGGCATCGCGCACCGCCACCTGCGCCATGTACCCTCGGCGACCCTGCACAGCCGCCGCTGCCGTCGTTCCGCGCGATGTTGTCGACTTGGCTGGGGTTGAGGTGTCGGCGCTCGTCTCCGCCGGCCACAGCCCGCCCTCCAACAGCGCGTTCTCCCACACGTCTCCTGCCGCCTCCTCAGCTGGCGAGCCGCGGAGACCGGCGGACGAGACGCGACGCGTTGGTGTCCCCGCCGGCGCGTCCAGCGTGGCGGTGAGCTTTGCGATGGTGGGCTGCGCAGTTGGGGTGGTCGTGACGGAGGCCAAGCCCAGGCGCTGGCGCACCTCGTCCTCCTTCACGCTGGCCGTGGAGACGGCAGTGCTGCTGAAGAGAAAGGCAGCGACCCAGACGGAGGCGTAGTGCAGGGCGTCGCGGAGGGGCAGGAGCAGGCGCCGCGCCGCGGCCACCGTCGACGCTGATGCAGCGGTGGCTCCGTTCATGTTGTTGCCGCTGCTGTCGTTGTTCTCCTCCTCCGCGTTGCCTCGCGCGGATTCAGAAATTACCGCAACAGGAGACATACTCAGCGGCACGGCGTCCAACAGTTGCTCCACTAGCCGCAGGAGCGCCTCCAACTCCGCCAGAAACCACTCGCCGTCCTCCACGGTCAGCACGAGCGGAATGGCGCTGAGGGCCGTGTGCAGCGGCGACGTGACAAAGGTGGGGGCAAGGCTGGCCACCATCGCCGCCAGCGACGCAGCGCGCGATGCATTCAAATTACAGCCGCTAATGTTGTCGATGTTGCTACGTGGCGTCGTCGTCGTCGTAAGCGACGCATCTTCGACGCAGAACGACAGACAGGCCTTGGCGCTGATGAAAAGTGCACTATAGTAGAGCCGCACACACGGGTGGTAGGAGGCCGCCTGCGAGAAGCACAGGCGCTGCACGTCCAGCGCAGCAGCCACCACGCCCTCCGCACCACCAATCTTCCAGACGGACCCGCTGGCACGTGGGAGAAAAGCGGACGCACCACCTGCCGCGCCATCGACAGCTCCGCCAGCCGCTCCTCCTCCTCCTCCTCCTCCATTGTTTGCGTTGTCGCTGGGAAAGGCGTGCTGCGTGTGGGCTGCGCTGCCGTCACCACCACTGCGCAGCTGACTCAGCGCCGTCTCCCAGCGGTTGCCTTGGCAGGCACTCAGCAGCAGCAGCTGCAGAGACGCAATCGCCTCCGACAACGACAGCGTAAAGCCGCTGACAGGACTCGCGACGCGTGTCGGAGGCGAGGAAGCGGACGCGGTGGTGTTGGTGGTGGTGCCGGGTGGCTGCAAGGGCGACCACCGCCGCCGCCACTGCGCCGCGGACTCTTCCAGAAGTGTCCGCAGCGTGTCGCAGACGTCCGTCAGCGAGGCGACGCCGTCCTTCACACACAGCAGCGGCGCGGCTGCTAGCACCGTCGTGAAGCTCTGCGCCACGGCGTCCAACAGCACACCCATGGCGGGCACTCGATCCTCCACTGAAGACGAGGCCATAGCTGCTGCGGCTGCTGCGGCTGTTGTTGTTGCTCTTGATGACGAAGATGAGGAGGCGTGCAGGAGTAAATCACGCAACAGCCGTGCCCGCTGCGTGACGTCGGGTAGGAAGAGCCCCACACCCTCGATGGTGACCGTCCGAGCCAGCGCGACGATCTCCGGCGACAACGTCAATCCATCCTCGTTCAGCACATCCGCCAGCAGACCCAACAGCGTCGTCGAGTCGGCGCCGTCCGCGCCTTCGACAGAGATCAGAGACGTTGCACTCTGTCCGGCAGCGGGTAACACCGTCTGAATGGGTGCGGAGATGGATTTGATCGGCGATGGCCGTTGTCGTAGCAGCGCTGACGGCGCCGTGCGACGCCGCATTGAGGACGTGTGCAGCTCGCGCAACAAGAACGCCATCGTCACCTCAGTGTTCGACACGGCTGTCGCGGCGGCAAACCTCGCGGCAGGACTGCCACGCGCGACATCGCCCGCCTTCTCCGTGTCCGCGCTCTCCTTCACCACGATGAGACCCAGCGGGCCGGGGTGCAGATTGAAGGCGCGGGCCCGCCGAATGAGCCGCAGCAGCACCCGCAGCGCTGCCGCCACGACGGCCCACGACGACGTGCCCTTGAGCGTGACGGCGCGGCGCGCGTTGTTGGCGCGCACGACGCGGACGTGCTCGGCGAGGATGACGCGCACCTCCGTCACGCACCGCAGCCCGACGTCGTCGGCGAGCGGGGTGAAGAGGGACTGATCGGCGCCCGGGTCGGCATCGGCGTGGGCCGCGAGGAGCTGCAGCAGCCACATCGCCACGGCGGCGTAGGGAATGCTCGGCGAGGGCTGCGCGAGGAGGGCGGCGAAGGACGACACACGCGAAAACGACTGCCCAGACTCTGCTGAGGCAGCCGCAGAGATGAAGGATGAGGATGATGGGGGCACCGCGGCTGCTGCTGCTGCTGTGATGCTGCCGCCACTGCCGGACACGCGCGGATTTGCAGAGTACGCGGCACTCAGCGTCGTCCTCGCCTCACGAGTGCCGCCTCCTCTCTCCCCCGTCGTGGTAGCATCCATTGTGGTCGTCGTGGCTGCGTTGGATGTGGTGGTGGTGGTGGTGGTGGTGGTGTTGTCATCGTCCGCAAAGGCACGCAGCCGGCCTGTGTCGTCGTCCCGCTCGTTTTCTTCGAGGGGTAGCGACACCACAGCCAGGACACGCTCCCGTGGCCGCTGCCCGTTTGCCTGTTGTTGTTGCTGCTGCTGCGAGAGCGGTGCGGCCGTTGGGGAGAGCAGGAAGGCGGGCTCGAGCTCCCCCTTGACGACCCCAGCGTCCACCTCAAACAGCTCCCACAGCTGCCCTGTCGGGTCAGACCGCATCAGCTGCCGCGCAGGGCTGCGGCTTGCGATCAGGAGCAGTGCGCGGTGCGCGACGCCGGAGTCGAGGTCGAAGAAGGTGAGAACGTGGCCGCCCTGCTTGGACGCAAACGGGCTGGCCTCGCTGTACGGCGTGCTCAGGATGAGCGTGTGCCGCGCCACGCAGCTGGTGGTGAGGGTGAGGTCCCGCCACTCGTGCAGGCGTGCGCAGGTCAGCACGCTGCCGAGGGCCTGCGTGGCCGCCACCGCTTCTCCCGCGCTGCTCTGACCCGCAGCAGCCGCAGCAGCACCGCTGCCCACCGCGTCCGTACCGGCGGCCGTCATCGAGGCGGCGTAGTTGCGCCACGGGTGGACGCTGCAGGCGACGTGCCCGTAGGCTCCCTCACACTTCGCGTGGATCGCTTTGACGTGGCTGACGTAGTTGAAGGCCACGTTGCCGCTGCGCTCGTTGAAGAGAAACTGCGCGATGAGCCCGGGCTCGTCCCCGGCGAGCGGGCGGCGGAAGTCGCGGCTCAGCTCCCGTGCGGTGCGGCTGAGGCGCCACACGCGCAGCCCCGTCAGGAGGCAGGTGCAGCCCGATCCGACCGTCCACCGCAGCTTCGGCGAGTCGAGGGCCACATTCGGGCCGCTGCGGTTCTCCGCCATCTCCTCCCCGTCGAAGAAGAGCCGCCAGCGGCCGTCAAAGACCAGCGCCATGTGCAGCGGGCGGCTGTCTGCGGTAGGAGGCAGCGGTGCGGACACGAGGCTGGAGCCGCGCACCCCGTGCCGGTAGCCGCCGCGGATGCGAAAGGACCCCTCCGACTTGATGAGCTCGATGAACACCTCGCCGTTGGTGCTGCGGTCGCCGTGCTGGTAGAGCACCGCGCCGTCCTCCTTGTCGAGAAACTGCGCCCACAGCTCGATCGTCACGGCACCGCCGGCGACCGTCAGCGACTCCTCCGGCTCCCCCAAGTCGACGCGGCTCGGCTTGCGCAGCAGCAGACAGCGGTCCGAGCGGACGCTGGACGGGGTGAGGGTGGGCGGCGTCAGCGTGCGCACCCACAGCGGCGCGGCGGCGAGCGCGGCGATCGTGGCGGCGCTGTAGCCGTGCACCACCACCTCCAGATCCGTCGTTGAGCCGGAAGAGGCAGACACACGTGCTGCAGCTGCTGTTGTGGTAGTGGTGGTGGTGGTGGAAAGTGTATTTGACCTTCCGGCGAGTGCAGGGCCAGTCGCAGCGGCAGCGGCACCACTACGGCGGAGAAGGCCGCTGTTCGCCACGGCGCTGGAGGGTGTCCCGGTGCTCGCTGCAGCGCCGTTCACTGTGCGCGTCGGTGACGGTGGCGCACCACGCTCGAACAGAAGCAGCACGCAGTCGTCAGGCGCGGTGGCGAGCTGCGGGTGGGCGTGCAGAGTGCGCGGCCAGCTGCTGTGCACGTCGGCCCACCGCACCAC
Organism: Crithidia thermophila; assembly: GCA_030849055.1. Classification (NCBI taxonomy): domain Eukaryota; phylum Euglenozoa; class Kinetoplastea; order Trypanosomatida; family Trypanosomatidae; genus Crithidia; species Crithidia thermophila. The sequence goes on from JASAOP010002815.1 coordinate 26,984, forward strand.
GTGCTGCACCGCGAGCTGGAAGGAGTAGGCCACCACCGCCACTTCCTCCGCTGCCATGCAATCTGTCAGGAGCAGGAGGTGCGTGTGCGTTGCCGCCATGCTGGAGCGTGTGGCGCCGCAGCAGAGGGACGACGGTTGCCGCGTGTCGGCCAGCAGCACGTACGTCGTGCTGTTCGAAGGGCCCCACCGGGCTAAACTCTCGGCTGTGTGCAGGAACAACGTCGACCCTACGCCGTACGCGACAGAGAGCACGCGGGTCGTGGCGGCGATCTGCGTTGGGTGGAAGCAGGTGGGGTCCATGCACGCCTGCATGAGAGCCTGGTTAATGTCAGGGATCGACTGACGCGGCAGCAGGCCGGCGGTGTGGCGTCGCAGCCACCCGACCATCGGCGCGGAGAGCGTGTTCGAAGGGATGCGCAGGAGGTAGCGGCAGACTCGTAATACTTCACTCACAAGGCCGCGCTGCAAGGCGAGAAGAAGAGCGACTTCCATCAGCGCCGTCGTGACCGGGGAAACGGTCGCAGCCGCATTTGCGTTGTTGTTGTTGTTGATGTGAGTGTTCGTGCTGGAGAGAGCTCCGCGTGTGGAGTCGGAGAAAGTGGAGGCCGCGTCCAGCAGACGCACAATATGGTCCACGGCAAGCTGCACCGTGTCTGGTGCCAGCGCGGAGCCGCCGCTGCCGTAACCACCACCGCCACCCATCATCGTGTTCACGTGCACCCCACCGCGGCCGCCACCGCCGCCGCCCTCCACCAGCGAGTACATCGGAAGCGACAAGAGGTAGTCGCGGAAGCTCAGCACGAGCGGCATCGCCACGTCCTGCCCGGTGGAGACAGCGCGAATGAAGAGGTGGACGACGATGACGGCCCCGCAGTTCAGCGCCGCGTCGCAGCCGCCACCACTAAAACTCCCAAAGGCGTCTCTGCCCACTCCACCAAACCCATCCGCGCCACCCAGCAGCGGATTCGTGTAGCTGCTGCTGCTGCTGATACCGCCACCACCGCCGCTGCTGTAACTGCCGCTCCGCCCGACACTCTCGCGCGCGGCCTCGTGCAGGCGCTGCCGCAGGTACTCCGCCGTGACGTGCGGGGCGAGAAAGTTCGTCTTTCCTGGCACCACCGCCACGTAGCGCCGGACCGCGGCGAAGGCACGCGCCAGCACCGTCAGCCGCGCCGCAGAAGCCTCGGCGGACATGTAAAGACGCATGGCCCGCTGCTCGGCGTGGGCGGCCGCGTTCTTGCTCGCCATAGAAGACGCAGAGGTCGACGAAGAGGGCTGTTGCCGGGGTGGTGCGGCGGCGGATGACGAGGATGGTGACGTTGCCGAAGCGCCTGCGGTGTCGTTCACGCCTCCGTCGCTGCCGAGCTGCTCCGCGGAGGCCGCCGCGGGCAGGCCGTGAGGCGTCGCATCCTCCTCCATCGTAATGGCGCTGCTGCTCTCGAGGGTGAGGTGGCTCTGGAAGAGGTTGCTGAAGAGGTACGAATCGAGCGGGAGACGCTGCACCTCTTGGAAGCTCAGCGGCATGTAGGCGGGGGCGAGGGGCAGCACCTGTCGCTGCAGCCACGGTGCCCGCTGCGCGGCTGTCTCGCGCACCGTGTGGTGCTCGAAGCGGATGTGCTGGTGGCGGTAGTGCAGCGAGACGGCCGGGAACACCTCCATCGTCAGCCCGCTCAGATCGCCCACCACGAGGTCCTCGCCCACGCGCACGGTCATGACGGACGCCTCGTAGTCCAGCGTGAGCACAACGCGGTCGCCCGTGCCAAACGTCAGCGTGTTGCTGCCCGCCGCGGTGTTGCGCCGCCAGTGCCCGTAGAACTTCCCGGCCCGGCTCAGACACCAGCCGCCACCCTGGGAGATGAAGGTGTCGTACTTGGAGAAGTTCTTCGGGACAATGCCGATCATCAGCCCGCTCTCATCGTTGCTCTCGCCCTGGTGCTCAATCTTGATGCCCCACTCGTGGATGCCGCGCCGGATGCCCTCCGTGACCTTCAGCGTCACCCACCCAACGCTCGGCTTCAGCGCTGACGACTCCGCCACGACGGTGTCGCTGTGCGGCGTGCAGGAGTCGATGAAGAAAGTCTTGCGTGGGACGGAACTTTTGTCGATGCGGGTTTGCATCTGATCCACAAAGCCCATGACGGAGGCGGGGTTGTGCAGCTGGCTGTGTGCGCCGCTCGCCATCCGCACGTACAAGGAGCTGAGCTGGTCCATTTTATTTTTTCTCCGGAAAGGTATAAAAATGGCAGCTAGGAAAAAAAAGTGACAAAAAGTGAATTGTCAGCGACTCTGAAAAGTGACAATGTGCGCCAAAAAAAAAGATTTTTGGCCTCCTGAGAAAGAGAAGAGAAAAGTTTGACTACAACCCAAAAAAGCCACTTGCTCACCAAGTAGAAGTCACTTGATCAGGGTAGGGGAAAAGAGAGGAGTTTGGCGAGATAGAACACACAAAGAAATATTCACAAGAGAAATAGAATGAATGCTGCTTTACCAGAAATCCCAAGTTTGGAGGAGGTGGCAGTTGCAAGTACACAACGCAGAACAAAAAAAAAGCCTCGCCAATAATGAAGGGAAAGAAAGAACAGCTGGGTAGAAAAATCTGTGGTTGGACCTAAAAAAAAAAGTAGACGTGAGTGATGAAATTAACAATAATGGCTATACATGTAAAGCGTGCGTGAATACTTCGAAAAAAAAAAAGGAAGAGAAACACACGCCGGCTGCGTGTGAGTAAAGTGCAGTGGAGCACCAATTTGAAGTGAGGCTCTTGAACATCCAAAAGGGGTGAATACACGTAGAAGGCAGACAGGGGAAGTGAGAAATGACAGTGTCAAGAAACAAGCTTCTCACGTAAAAAACAGAAGGGAAAAGAAGAAAGCGCAACGTTTTACGTACATAGCGCCATACAAAGAGAAAGAACGTGCACCGGCATTGCGCTACGGCAAGCCTGGAGAGACCGTTGTAAAAATAGCAAATCAGGCTCGAAACCGCTCTCAGACTCATCGTCTGCTCAAAGCAATGCAATTTCTTACTTTGACATTTGACTTTTTTATTTTTGAGTTAACACCTTACCTTAGCCGTGAGCAACCGTCGCACCCATCAAAAAAAAAAAAAGGAAGTTCAGAAAGAGTAAAAGAACAACAAATACTGAGCGAAATGGCGCGCGTGCGTGTGTGACATGCGTAGGCACCACGACACACCAATCATGATGTCAAAATGTTGCTTTTCTTTGGCCAATAAAAACCACAACAGTATGAAAGAGAAAAAAAAAGAAGAGATCTGTACACCAAAGTGAGAACACTTCACACCACCAGTCGCGCGCGCTGATCCATCCTCATCAAACACGCAACGCACGCACTCGCAAGCGCAGATGTAAGCTATGCAGGGAAAAAACACTTTTCTTCCTTTTTTGAGGATACAATCTGATGGGTTTACAGCGTCGACTTCGACACCGCCTTCTGCATCTCCTCTAACGCCTTATCCGCCGCCTCCTTCGAGCTCATGCGCATCGTGAAGCTCTCCGGAAAGCCCTCCTCGTCATCCGTGAAGTCCTTGAAGCACGTCCAAACCAGAAACTTCTCGCCCTGCTTGTGCTTGTTGATCTTCATCCCCTTCAGCAGGTAGTGCTGCGCGGCCAGCTTGCCGACACCCTCGCGGCGGAAGAGGAACATGTACTTGCCGGCGTCGTCCTTGCGCTGCAGAACCTTGGCGGTGCCCTGCCCACGCTCCTTCCACTGGTTCTCGCCCTCGTCAAAGCGGAGCAGCTTCGCGGTGTCCTGCCACACAACGTTGTAGCGCTCCTCGCCGCTCTTCACCTCGACAGCGGCAAAGCGCGCGGCACCGCCGTCGGACACGGCCACCTCCTCAATCTCCATCAGCTCATTACCGTTCTCGTCCGCCTTCGACATCGTGAAAATAGTTTTTTTCTTTCTGGTGTTTGTTGTTGTTCTATCCGGTCGTAGGTTGCGTTGGCGTGTTTTGATAGGTTGTGTGCACAGTGGTTGAATAAAGAGAAAGAGAGAAAGAGAGAAAAAGAGAGAGAGAGAGAGAGAGAGAGAAAGAAGACGAAGAAATTGAACTTGAGGAAATGCGTTTTCCAACTCCACTTAACACAAAAAACTTTCTTAGTCTTTCTTTCTTTGTTGGTAGACATTGCATCTGGGCTGCGACTGTGGTAGGAAGTCCCGGTAACCTAGAAAAAAAAAAGTAGCATAAAATCATGCGTTTCATTTTATTTGTATACTCAAAAAGTGGCATTGCAAGCAGCTTTCTATGGAACGAAGAAAAAAAAAATCTATAATGGTAGTTGTGCAGCTGTGAAAATGATTAAAGTAAGTCATCGGCGAGGTCGGAGAGAGTCGCAAAGCCGCTGCCGGCCTTCTGCAATTCGCAGCTTGCCACCTCCGCGACGCGCTCCCGCTTACGACTGACACCGCGTTGATTTGGGTGGGCTTGAGTAACGGTATGTAGTCCTCGCAGAGAACACGCCGCCACACGTTCTGACGTTACTGTTGTGTCCGCCGGTGCAGGTACGGAACCAGGCAGCACACCAGCGTTTCCGTCCTGCAGAGAGCCAACATTTGATGTGCAGAGAAGCGTTGACGACACCGGTGTAGATCGACATGGCGAAGAATCAAGAGAAAACGTCTCATTCGAGACGTCCGCTTCGGAAGCTGACGTGGAGTCGTCATCACCGTCATTTTCATCGCCATCGCTTCGCGCCTCCTTCCATGGGCGTTCGTGAACAGGGGCGGTGGCGTGCAGAGCTGACGGAGGTTGGATGCGATACCCGGGGAGTCGCTTTTCAACCAGAGAGTCCAGCCCATCCGCGCTGCACTCGCTACAACCCACCGCGGCAAAACAAACACCCGCCGCAGCAGCCGGACACCCGTTTCCTCCCCCTCCACTGCGTGAGCCAAGGATCGCGCTATCAATCCCTTCCCCATCACGATCGACAACGACGCCGTCCTGCCACACCACATGTGGCGGGATACACGGCGCCCACCTGCGCGCTCTCACCGCGTAGCTCGACCCCGTACTGCTCCGCGGATGGACGTCCCCCACCACCCCCGCCACGTCCTCGACGCCCGTGTCGTGGTGATTCACAAACGGAGTGCGCAGGTACGGCCCCAGGCGCTGCATCACGATGGCGCCACGGCTCGGCCGGTAGTGCAGCGGTGTGACGGAGAGCGGCCGCAGCAGCGCCACAAAGTCGATAATTTCCTGCGGGGTACAGTGCAGCGTGGTCGGGATGTGCCACACCTGCCCACTCGCACCGGGGCCGCGGGTCTGCGTCTGCAGCCGGGCCCAGCCGGAGATCACGACGCCGTAGTGGGGTGTGTGCTGCCGGGCCTCGCAGGCAGCCTGCAGGGCCGCTGGGGAGATGGCGTCGCGGGTGCTGACCACCTCGATCAGCGGCATCTCCACACATGCTGTGTTGCGACCGTCGCCCGCGCACTTGATTGGCGATGCTGGGCTGTCATGAAAGCAGTTCTGATTGCTGTGGTGGTCTGCAGACATGAACAGCGTCTGCGCCTGGGTGGTGGACATAAAGTAGTTCAGGTCGTACGGGTACTGCGCCGCCTCACCACCAGAGAGACGCCACGCCTTCTCCTCCGTTGATAGCGCGACTGCCTGTGGTGCCACGTCAGGGTTGTGCTCAGCAGTTCGGTAGATGTTCAGGTCGTCCTGCTCCTCCTCTAGCGCCTCCACCACCGTCAGCAGGCGCGCGTAGCGGACATCGTCGACGATCGCGCGCGTACGCAGCCGCTCCGCCAGCTGCTGAATCAGGAGCTCCTTGCCGAACTGGTTGTGCAGGTACACGCGCACGACGAAGGGCTGCCGCGCAGAAGCACCATTCACCGTGGTTGTGTTACTGTCATTCTTTCCGGTGTTGGTGCGCTGCCACTGCTGAAAGATGCTGCGTTGGTGGTCCATGCGGCGACCAATCGCCTCCATCGCCTCTGCCACCTGCGCGGCGTTTAGCAGTTTGCTCAAGACGCGCACGCCACTGTCGTGGCCACTACGTATCGTCGTCGTCGCAGATCGGTTAATTGGGCGGCTTCCATCTGTGTTGTGCAGGGCCCATGGGGTCAGCTCCGTCTGCCCGAGGTGCAGCCAGGTGTCGTCCAGATAGAGGTGGTCCACGCGATGCGTCTGCAAGAACCCGCGCAGCGGCGACTGCACGGCGGCGGCCGCAAACTTGAAGTCACCCGTGTGCAAGTACGTCGTACCGGACGGGGTCTCGAGGTAGATCATGGCACTGCCCGGAATGTGAAAAGCCGGGAGCAGCGTAACGTAAACGACGGCTTCCGGCGACGCGTTGGGCTCCTGCAGGATGTGGCTACTGTTGGTACTGCTGCTGCTGGTGTTGGCGAAGAGAATCGGCGTGCGGCACCACAAGGGCAGCCCCAGCACGCGACCGCGCAGCCCGTCGTACTTGCTGAGGAGCAGCTGCTTGGTGATCAGGCTGGTGAGGATGACGCCAGCGGACCACGCGGAGCTGAGCCCTTTCATGTGATCGGCATGGAAATGGGAGAGGAAGAAGAGCTCCGTGGCGGCGGTGAGCCGCCACTCAGACGAGCGTGTTGCAGGGAATTCATCAATGCAGATGGGCAACGATGGGAGGCGCATCTGGAAGGCGTTCGATTTTTTTGTATTTGTAGCGTTTATAAGCCCATAGGGAATTCTTCGAGAGAAAAAAAGAACTACTTATCTTATCTGTAGCTACTCAAAAGCATGTGAGGACGAATGAGATACACACGAAAAAAAAAAGCGGGAGAAGGGCAAGGCAAACAAACAAGCAATTTGAAGGGGATGGTGTGGCACAATACGGAAGTGCAGGTCGCGATCATATTCTCTTTACTTGCTGCCTTTTTTTTATTTCTAGCCCTCTGAAGCCAAGCTAAGAACACACCGCCTTTTTTTTTTTTAGATCAGAAACCCGAGAGCTAGAAAAAAAAAAAGGCGTTCTAGCTGGCGTTCGAAAGAAAAAATCAAAGCAGCAGAAGAGACCATGACACAGAGTTGATATGACACGTCCACAGTCCTAACACCCATCAAGTGTGGTGCTCAACAGCGGCTGGCGGGGCCCGGCACAGACGGTAGAAGCTGCGCGCGGTTCGATGCGACCACGCACCCCAAGTCAAAAACAGGTAGCGAAGCAGCAAGACTGTTGTAGGGAAGGTAAGAAACCAAAAAAAAGGGAGAAAAAAGAGGGGCACCTTGACCAACAGACGTGAGCCAGAACGAGAGGCAGCGAGGAGCGGAAAGAACCTGTGCAGCGCAACATATTGTTGATCACACGATAATGGAGAAAAAGACAACACAGCTAAGAAGGTAGACAACAAAATCCAAAGCTTAGCTCGCTTTCTTTTGTGTGTTTTTCACCGATCGAAGAAGGGGAGAGTGCGGCGCATGTTGTTAATCATCAGAAATGATTTCTAACATGCAGATGCTTCCTTTTTTTTTTGAACACACACGATTTTGCTGCGTATCGCGGCAGAAGTTGTCCATCTGCAACCCTCGCGGACGCAAACGCAGAGAAAAAAAAAAAAACTCATTTTGTCCGAGTGCGGATGAGGTGTGCTTATCCCTGATTCTTATCATCGCTGTGTTGCCTTTTGCTCTCCATTTTCTCCCGTCAGTCCGCTGCGCTGCACTACCCTCTCTCCTAATCTTCTCACATGTTGCACGCGTATCACGGACCCTCACACTCCCCTCTTTGTGGTCGTGACCAAACCTGTACGTGAGGCTGGTTTCGTCACACCAGCCTTGTTTTCTCCCTGCCTCGCGCGGCTCTCTCCTCTCCCAAGAGTTGATGGTTGTCATGGTGATTTTTAATTTCAGCTTTCATCGCTAACTTAAGACGCAATTATAACACAACGCAAATAGGAGAACGTATCAAAAAATAAAAAGAGTGCAGACGGAACAAAAAGTCAACAAATAATATTTTTTTTATTTTAAAGCAGGGATGCGCTGCACTGCAACGCTACTTTACTGGCACTGTCAAATACCTTTAAAGTAAACATCAAAGAAATAATAATCTGAAAGACAGCGGTAAAGTAATGCAGCGGCATCGGAAAAAGAATGAAGTCTCTGAGTCGCACAAAAAGTCTAAACAAGGAAAAAAAGACACGCAATTTGTCCCAAATAAACGTATTCAACAAAACAACCAAAGTGTGCGGCAATCCAGCAACCGCAACACATTAAATCAACTATATATAAAAAAGCATTAAAAAAGGGAGAGAATATTTACGCACCAGCCATGCGCAATTCAATCGCAGAAGAATTTAAAGGGAGGAGGAAAAAAAAGCAGTTTTTTTTTAATCATGAACAGTGTTCGCTTCTAATTGTTGTTTTGGCTACAATAATTTGTGAAAGCATACCAAGTACGCGAGCAGAAAAAAAAAATACTATTCAGCAGTAGCACGAAGAAAACAAGAAGCGTTGCCATCCAAGAGCGTGATCTCTCCGTCACCCGCCAACGCACAGTGCCCGTCACAAATGTATGTTAACCCGACAAATAGGACGGTCGAATAAAAGCAAAAGAGGAAAAAAAAAAGGCACGCAGATCATCGGCTTGCAACAGCGAGGGTTCAACACCCGAAGAACGCAAAGTCAAAACAGCTAGAAATTATTTTTCTAGCCTCCTGCTTACCTTTACGCAACATTCCACTATTATTTTTCTGTTTCCACGGAGCTTCGTTCGCTTCCTTATCCTCTTCTTTTGGCTTTGCTAGGTTGAAAAATACAGTTCCACACCGTGCTCCCGAAAGAGCAGCATGTGGCAACGCTGTCTTTTTTTTCCCCCTTTCTTTCTACGTTGTTTGTTGCCAAGAGAATGCTGAGGAAAAAGATGAGCTGAGAAGCTCCGCGGGGAGATCAAGAACAGCCAACGAAGTCTGCATCAGCAGAATTGGCTGCGGCAGATGAAAAGGTGTACTCTTCTTCTGCAAGTTTTCCAGACACAACAATCCATCGTTACCGTTGACACAACGAACACGTGGTCGGGTGCAAGGGTGCATCGTTCTCTGGTCGCTGCTATTGCCAACGCCTACCCAAGTACCGTTATCGTGTTCACCATCAACACAATCCGTGCACGCTGCGCCTCAAGGCTTGCTGCAGGCGTGTGAGCCTTCGCACTGTCGGTGCCAGGCGTCACAGTGTGCCCGTCTTTCCGCGCTGTGAAGACGCGTGTGTGTCGCAATGCGTTGAATTGAAACGCGATTGTAATCCGTATTCTCTGTCTAGAAGTCGTTCGACATCAGTGCAAGGCGAATCAATGTGGGGGAGGAAGAAGTGCGTCGACGAGGTGCGGTTCACATGCTCGTGCAGCGTACACCTGCTCTGCTCTTCGCGAAAGTACGCATAGGACAGCAATCCTTTTTTTCTTTTCTTTCTTCTTCAGTTGTCTGCAAACTCCTCTCACCTCTTGCGTCGAAGGCGATGCACGGCGATTGGTTTCGTCTTTGTGCTCTGCGACAACGACGGCGGCGGCATGCCCATCATCTGTCGCACGTCGTTGTACGCGTACGCCTTCCCAATCTCGGCGGCGGCCTTGATGCGCAGAAACTTGTCTTCCGTCACGAAGATCACCTTCTCGCGGTGCCGACGCAGGTACACGGCGTAGCCCAGAATTTCATCATCGTTGTTGGCCGTATGTCGGTCGTACTCCTCAATCACTTCGCTGCGCTTCTGCAGCAGCAGGTGCGGGTTGTGGCGTGTCATACACGCACCAATCCAGTTGCGCAGCTCATGTGCGCGACGGCGCCGCCATTCCCGGTCGTGGGCGACGCCGCCAGTCCCGCTGCTGCTGCTGTTGCTGGGCATTGCGGCTGACGCGAACGGGGCTCGCGCGTCAGCGCCACCGCCGCTGCTGCTCACCAGTCCCTTGTGCATGGAGTCCAGCTCGTCCAGAACCTTGAAAGGAATGCCGATGTACGCCCGCTCCAGCAGCAGGTTCAACACCGCCGGCTCCGAGTCGAGGAGGGCTGACGTGTCAAAGACGATGCACTGCGACGTGGACGGCAACGCACGATCGCGCGTGGTGCGGCGAGCCGAAAAGGCAGGCAGCCGTCGCAGGTCTGGCTGCGCGGACGGGTAGTTGAAGGTCGCCGGCGCAGTGGCCGACGTCGTGTTCATGCTGTTGCTGCCGTTGTTGCTGGCGGTGGTCAGCGACGAGGCCCCTTCCGCGGCGGGTGCGGTGTGCGGACCGCCGTTGCTGCCCTCCTGGTCGCGGGCGGCTCTGTTCAGCATGCCGTACAGGTTGGGCGACGCCAAGGCGGCAAAGGGAGAGGCCGAGGACCACGACGGAGGTAACTGCTGCTGCTGCTGCTGTTGCTCGTGGGCAGACGCACCAGCATGGTCGTTGCCCGTCGTCGACGCGGTCTCGCCAACGGGCATCGGTGCCGTGGCGAGCTGACGAAGACGGTTCACCACCTGTGCCGAGGTGGTGTTGCGGTGACTGCTGGAGAGGTCGAGCGACTCCCCCATCGTTGCCCGCTGACCCGACTTGCGGCCCTTCACGAGCGTGGCCACGGCGCTCTCCTTCTTCGCTGCCGCCGCCGACAGCCGCCGCTGTGACCGCCGCGTTGGTCGTTTGCCCGTCCCTCTTCCTGCTCCGCCTGCCGGAGCAGAAACCTCCGTGAGACTCGGGCTCTCGACAGGGTTGACGTGGCTGGGGCTTGTGGGACCGGTCTGCAGCAGTGACTGCGCTGCCTCCGCCCGGTACCGACGCAAGTACGCGTCCAGTGCGTTGAGCGACTCCGCCTCGCCGTCCGCGACGCCGTCGATTGACGTCGGCGGCACCGGCAGCGACCGTTCAGCCGGACTGATCGACGCCCCCGCGTTTCGGTTCGCTGCCCCGCTCGGCGCTGCACGGCTGTCGGTGCCGCTGCTGCTGCCGTGGCCGACCTGCATGCGCTCCAGATTCATGAAGTACCCCTCCGGCGCGCTCGGCGCTGACGTGGGCCCGCCGCCGGGCAGCAGCGGCGCCACCGCAGGAGAGGCCGAGGCACGCCGCCGCAGCTGCGCCAGCCGCTCCGTCACCGACAGCGGCGCCGTCTCCGGCGATGGTGTGAGGGACGCTCCTCCGATGGCCGACATGCTCGGTGCGGTCTTCGTGGCAGGCGTCAGGGACGGGTAAGTCGACGCCGCGGCGAGGGTGTCGGGAATTGGGGAGACGGGCGGGGAGACGAGACGGCTGCTGCCACGGCTCGCCGCCCGCAGTCGGTCCAACGCGGACATCACCGCGGCCGACGACGACGACGACGACGGGTACGACCACGTTGCGGGTTTCCGCTCCGGTGCGGTGTGATTCGTGTCTGGGGCAGATGTTCGCCCGACCTCCTCCTCCTCCTCGTTCTCAAATCGCTTGCTCTGCGTCAAATACTGGAATCCAGTGGACGCCGTTGTCGTGCCGATGGTGGTGGCCGACGCGGAGGGAGCCGCGTTCGCTGCTGCTGCTGTCGTCGCCGACGCCTGCGTGCGAAGGCGTCGCAGACGTTCGCGCTCCTCCTCCTCTTCTTCCTCCGCGCTGTTGTGCAGCAGCGATGGGTAGCCGAAGCTGCGCGACACGGGTTGTTTCGGCTCCTCCTCCGCCCCCGCGGCTGCCGCACGCTGACGCTTCAGGCGGTCCGTGTGCACGACCCCCATCGCCTGCTCATACGGCACTCCATTCAGCGCCGCAAGCCGTCGTACTAGCTCCGGCGTGTACGGCGTCGACGGTGGCGAGCTGTCCGCCGTCGCCTCCCTTTCCGATCGCGGTGATCGCAACAGGTGCAGGGGCGACTCTTCGTTCCGCTGGAAGTTCGGCGAGGGCGGCGTTTTGGCCGCCAGCATCAGCGACGCCGTGCCCGCCAGCGCACGCAGCCGCGCCAGCGACGACTCCTGCGCGGTGTGGGCGGCCGCAGTCGCAGCCGTAGCGGGTGTGCTGGGAGGTCGTGCAGAAGGGTAGGATGAGGCTGAGGGCGACTCTGCGGAATAATTTGGGAAAGTGCTTCGCCCAGCTGAGGTCGCTGCAGGGGAGATGAGAGAGGAGGGGGACGCTGACGATGAGGGGAAGCGTGAGGCTGCCAACACCTCGGGTGACAAGTAGGTGAAACCCTGCGACGGTTGCGGTGGAGCCAATGACGACGACGCTGCAGCAGTCGCGGAGGGATAGGAAAAGTTCCGCGCGTTCATGTTGGCGCTGGCAGACGCTACCGATGGTGGTACTGGGTTGGCGGACACGAGTACTTTGGACAGTCGCCGTGGTGGTGGACGGGAGGCAGCTGCGGTAGACGCGGAGGAGGAGGACGATCTGCGTGTGGTGTGCGGTGGAAGTTGGCTCGGGTACTGAAACTGGGTTGGTGGGGTGCCGTTGCTCTTGTTGTTGCCTTTTCCACGATGTTTTGGTGCTGGTGCGCGTTTCGCGTTTCGCGGTGGCATCATTCGCCGGCTAAGAAGCAAACTAAAAATTAAAAGGAAAAACTCTAACTACTTTTATTGCAGAAGCATGGATATATATATATATTTATTTTAACAGTTAGTAAATCAACTCTAAGAATTTCTGTTTTTAGTCGCTCAGCTTCCACTTCTACAATAAGAATCACCGATCTGTAGATGTTGATGATTTTGTGTTCTTACTCTGACGCACGCTTTGAAGATGCAAAGTTTTAAAAGTCGCTCTTCCTTTTCAGTAAATCCTAGAGAAGGAAAGTTACAACCTTTGCTGTTTTCTCATCCAAATACTTCGAAACAGCACATCAGCGATGCAGATCAGCAAAAAGCGAGGGGAAAAAAGAGGAAAGGAAGGGGGAAAAAGAGAAAGCACAAAGTTGGAGTTTTTAAAATTGATCAAAGTCATCAAAAAAAGACTTTTAAATATGCCTGGACAGTTTTTGAAAAACAATGCAGCAACATCAATAGTTCCATTAAACAACAACTAACCGCTCAGCTGTTCGAATTTCCGCTTTCCACTTTTTTCACCTGAAAGACTCAACTGAAATGAGAGGAAGAAACCGCACCAAATACAAACTTTTTTTCTAAAACTCAACTACAATCAGTATTTTAACCTTTTTTATGCTGTTTTGAGCTGACAGTACAAAAGATAGAGAAACGTAACTGTTTCATGAAAAAAAGGAAATGGTGGAAGTGAGTACATCGTCAACAACCGCCCACATGCACAACAACAATACAAACACACACAGAAGAAAAAACTCACGCAAACAACGCATGACGCACACTGTTTTCAAGACACGGTGGAGGAAATTAAGAAAGTTCGATTATGGACACGCTAAAAAGACGATGAGCTCGGAGTTCCCGTTGTTCACTGCATTTGCCTTCGTCTTGGTCACTAGGACGATAGCTGAAAAAAGACCAAAGCGGTGGCGCAGAAAAAGGTGAGCCACAACAGAAAAAATAAGGTGCTCCAAAATCATGGCTACTTCCTCGCGAGATCGTGGGCTGAATACCCCAAAACAGCGTTGTTGTGCTCGTTTCAACTGTGCTTTTTGTGTGCATGACAAATTAACCACAAACAAATCGACAGAAAAAATGAAAAGAAACAAAAAGCATCGGCTGTTGAAGCTTTCTGAAAGACGAAGCAAGAGAAGAAAAAAAGAAAAACGAAACGACGAGTAGAAAAAAAAAAGAAGCTAGAAGTATTCATTCACGACAAGCAAAAAGCTTGAAAGCGAGACATACATCTAAAACAAAAGAGTTAGATGGCCTGCAAAATCAAGATCAAACTAGGAAAAGAAACGAAGAACAAGGAATGGAAAAAGAAAGAAAACCAAAGGACAGAAGAGAAGGGCATTTTCCCCTCCAATATCGAATCTCGAATTCAGTCAGTATAGCACATCCGGAAGCAAAAAAAGGGCTATGAAAAAAGAAATAATTAACGTAACAGAAAAAAGGGGGGAAAGTTGTTCAGATAGTTGTGGGTGAAAAATCATAAGAACGGAAGGAACAAAGCAAACAAAAAAAAGGCTGTGGAAAAAAAAAATCATAATTGGAAAAAGAGAGATGAGAAAAAGGCACCACAAAAGTGGATTCGTAAAGAAATTTTGCAACGCGAGAAAAACGAGAGAGAAACCAAAAAAAAAAAAAACAGACACGTAGTTGCAGCTCACCAGAACACCAAGGTGTTGTCACAGCGAATTACAAAAAAAAAGTCCATCATCAAGAAAGAAAAAAGAAGAAAAAATAAAGGGAGGAGCTGCGTTTCATTCGCACTTTCGCAGATAATCTGAAAGAGAGAAGAAGACTAAGAAAGAAGAGAAAACAAAAACAGCTTGAATATATCGATGCCACACGGGAACAAAGATAGTGGAAAGCAAACCATACATACATAGTATTACTAAACGCACACCCTCAGAAAAAGAAACAAAGAACGGCGTTGAACTTTGCCAACTTTCACGTTTTTTTTTGTTTTTTTTTTGGTTTCTATTCCAAGCTCTTGTTCCATGGAGGTGCTGTGAATACATATCCAGCTAGAAAAAGGCAGTGAGGATTTCGTTTCTACTGAATGCCTTCATCTTCGCCACTTTGTAAATTATTGACAGTCGACACATCAACAACGTCAACACACACAAACAGAATAGAATGTAAACAAAAAACGAGAACAAGGCGAACGACACATGAGAAGAAAAACGAAAGAAAAAGATGAAAACAAAAATCGGTGAAGCGATTGTCTGCGAGGTCAAAAGTGAAACTTGAAGCAAGGAGACACGCAAATTGAAAAACGAACAAGAAAGGAAACGATCAAGGGCAAGAGAAACGAAGGTGACCTCACAAGAAAAAGATGTAAAAGAAAATATCAAGCGTTTGGAGCTGAAACGGAGATGTACAAAAAACTCTTGCTGTCATGTAATGACGTTGCAGCACACAGTCACCGACGTTTTCCAATTCTTCATTCATTCTTGATTACGTACAACTTCACAAACGTCGTTTACAGGCGGCACACAATAGTAAGCGTTTGCTCCACCACCTTGAAAAAAAAAACTTGTCATCAAACCGTCTTCGTGAGAGTGGCTTGAACAACGTGAACAGCGCTTGCACTACAACGCTGCACAAGATCAAAGCAAATGTAAAAAGCAACTTGAAAAGAAAAGTCTGTTAAAAAGCGGATAGTTCTACAAAGAATCCATTGTTTTCAACACTCTGACAGAAAAAAAAAAAGAGAGAAACTAAGTTGTACCGAGAGCGAAAGCGTCGGTTTCAGTTTTTATTTCAATTTTTTCTTATGTGCTCCTCACGGTGAGTCTAAACCGCCGGCAGGAAAGCTGTGGAGCACAACAGGTTTAAAAAAAAAAAAGAAAAAAAAACGTAAATAAAGAAATGTGGCAGAAAGAAAAAAAACGGTGGCCTTTTTTGCTGACAATGAAGCTGTTGCCACAACAGCCACCTCAGTAATTGGGAAAAAGATAAAGACTTGCAGCACCGGAAACTACAAACCAATGAAAAAAAGCCAGTTAGGGGTGAAATTGAAAATGAAGCGAACTTGAAAAAATATAAAATCTGGTAGAGGTTAAAAAAAAAACGCATTTTTTTAGTAAGAAAAGGGAAAACAAAAAGAATTTGAAGAAGAGAAGACTGTCCAAGCAATTCAAAGTAAGAAAGGAACGAGAAAGAAATGTTGCCCAAAATTGGAGAGGCGCAAAAAAAAAAAAAAACCCTGTGAATTGTGGGCGAAACAGGAAAAAGACAAGTCACCGCAGCGTCGACACACAACAATAATAACCGATTAATCAAAACAGACAAAAATAAAAAACGCTGTTGTCAAGCTGTTGACAAAGGACTAAGAGAGCATTGTACGTTTTTTCTGTCACCTCTATGAAAACATTGCGGAGTAGGGGAAGTTCGCGCGCGGTCCTGGCGCCACGTCGTCCACCTCCACGCTGTCGTACTGCTTCAAAATAGGGCGGCGGGTGTGGCCGTTCACCACCATCACCGCGCCCTTGTTCCCGTTCACGCCGCAGTAGTTGGGCGCCGAGAAGACGGTCACGACGCGGTCGTTGTGTGTCCAGATGTAGCCCTCCATCGCCACCTGGTGCGCGCGGCAGATAAAGTCGACGTTGTTCTCCACGCAGAAGTTGTATGAGGCCGTCGGCCCAAACATGAAGCCGCAGCCGCGCGGGTTGCGCTTGTACATGGGCACGTCGTTTGTCGGGTCGGACCACAGCAGCCCCGTCACCATGTCGTCCTGGTCCGCCGTGATGTCGCCAGCGCTGTAGCGGTTGCGGTTGACTGCTGCGATCTCGTCGACGAGGTGCAAGCACGGCGAGAGGCCGCCGTGGGTGACGAAGAAGCGCATGTTCGGCGTCTTGACAATCGCGGCGAGGGGCAGGTCGAGAAAGACTTTGTTCACCGCACTCCACACCGCCGCCCCGGCTGCCGCGCCGAGGGCCGACGTGGCCTCCGTCAGGAACCCGTACACCCGCGACGTCTTCTCCTCCTCGTGGTTGCCGCGGGTGAGGAAGACGAGCGACGGGTACTCCACCTTGAGCGCCAGCAGCAGCAGCACCACCTCCAGGCTGTGCGGGCCGCGGTCGACGTAGTCGCCCATGAAGAGGAAGTGTCGGTCCAGACCGCCCGGGTTGCAGCGACGGTGGTCGTACTGCTGGCACAGCACACTCGTGTAAAGATCTTGGAATTGACCATGAATGTCGCCGACCACGACGAGCGTGTCGTCCGTGCCCACCGTCAACTCCAGCAGGCCCGGCTCCGCGGCCAACACCTGCGTTGCCGCGGAACACAGCTTCGCGATGTAGTCCTCATTAATAAAGTGCGCCTGCTGCTGACGCGGTGTGGCGGTGCTGTTTGTGCTGCTTGTGATGGACACCAAGGCGGAGGGCAGGCCAATATCGCGGTGTTCTCCCCGGGACAGCAGCCACTCAATCAGCGGCACATAGTCCCCGAGCGCTGGGGCGGCGGAGAAGAACGGTGCCTTGGTGTGACTGCTGTTCTTCGGCCTGTGCTCCTCGTCCTCGAGGCTCTCCGGGGTGCTCATGGAGGTGTCCGTCACCCAGCACGGCGTCGACGAACTCTGACTGCGCGACGCGGCGTCGTGCGTCGCCGTCGGCAGGCTGCTGCTGCTCAGCCGGGCCGTCGCGCGGGCGTAGTTGCCGACGAAAGCCGGCGGTTTCGCCATGAGCGGCGAGGCGCCGTCCGCCGGCTCCGCGCCAGCGCTTGGCCGACCAGCACCACCGCCACCGTTAGGAGTAGCAGCACTAGTGATAGTGTTATGACCAGCGGAACCTCGTGTGGGGCCGGCAGCCGGCGCGGCCGGGTGCTGCCCCTCCAAAAACGGCTCATGCACCTCAATCGACTGCCGCCGCTGCGGCTGCTGGGACGGGTGCTGCGGCGAGGAGAGCGAAGAGGCTGAGGCCATCGTGCTGCCCTTCGGCATCGCCATAATGACGGGCGGCGGCGTCGTGCGGCGGCGCAGCGGCACCGTCGGGGCAGAGGCCAGTCCACCGTGCCGGCTCGCCGGGACACTGCGCGGTGTCGTTGGGGCAGCCCCGACACGCGGACTCGTCGTGGGCGACTTCGCCGAGGCGGCGGTGCCGCGCGGGGTCACGGCGCGGTGCGTCGGCACCGCCGGAGCCGCCGACGCCGTCGCCGACGTGTTCAGCGGCGGCACCTTCGGCCGTGCGTTGACGGCCTCCTCCGACTTGGACCGCCCGGTCGAGTCGCGCGAGGGCATCCACGTTTTGAGGCGCTTTGTGAAGCTGGACATGGTGGTGGTTGGGGCCTGCGTGGAGAGGTGGTGGCCCTCCGGCGACTGCCCGGCTGCTGCTGCTGGTGGGGAGGAGGAGGAGGAAGTGGTGGTGGCGGCGATGCTGCCGGCGCCCCTGCCGTAGGTCGCGAAGGGCGTCGAGTCCTCGCGAAACGGGTCGTCGCTGCTGGAGAAGGAAGAGCTGAATGGCGCACGCGACTCGCTCTCCGAGGCGCGCTGGCGCCGTGACAGGCCTGTCGCTCCCTGCGGCATGACACAGCTATAAAAGTTATCTTCTGTTTTTTTTTTTTGTAAAAGGGATTGTTTTGTTGTTGGTTCAACTTTCGTGAGTGAAAAAGCAGAAGAGTGTGCTACTATTACCCGACGGCGTCGAACAACGCAAAAAGGAAATAATAAAGAAAGCAAAGGCGACGAACGAAAAAAAAAACGGACAAGCTTTGAAGCTAGCAAGTAAACTAAAAATTAACGATTAAAGGAATGAATTAGAACTGGGGTGCGATTGCTGTTGCGACACAGAGCAAAGCGGTACGAGAACAAGAAACGAGGAAAAGAAGAAATTGTGAAAAGTGAAAAGTAATCTACACTGGAAAAGGCTAAAACAAAAGGTGAGCAAAAACCACTCACGCAACGCAAAGCAAAGCAGAGAAGTTACGAAACGAAAAAGAAAAGAAAGAAAGGAAAAGAAAACAGGCCGAGCTTTTAATGGATAGCAAAACAAAAATTGAGTTCAAGAGGAAAAGTTGTAAGCAGCAAAACTATTCTGTGTTTGCACACACAGAGAGAGAAGGAAGAGGCAAACAACAACAACAAAAAAGCACAAAATGGCAATGGAAAGGGTAAAGAATGTCTCTCTAATCGACTTTCTCGAATGTGAAAGAGTAAGTCGGGGTCAGTGAAGCAAAAAAGGGAGTTGATTTGTCTCACCTGAGAAATTTTCCGCAAAGAAAAGGAAAAGGAGAAGAAGCAATTGTGAGTCAGCGATCCGTATTACTTTCAAAGAGATAGAAAAAGAAAGCCCACGGTCAGCTCTGTCTCTCAATCCTTCCTTGGTTCACTATTTAAAAGGTGGCGATACGTTACGCAATTTAACTACGATTGTGGGTGGTGAAGAGAATAATATATAGGTGAAAGTGGTCCGCAAAAGTCGAAGGAAAGAAAAAGTGCTCAAAGACACACTCTGATTGTATATGGAGATAGTTTTATATAAGTGGTTTTTTTATACGTGTTATATAGAACGCACCTCTACTGTCGAGGCACAAAAGCAAAAGGCCGAAAGATGGCAAACGCTGTAACGAGCGAAGGGTTGGGAAAAACAGAGGGTAATACCCACTAAAAAAATAAACCCTCAGTATCAAAGTAAGAGGGAGAGATGGTCAGAGTCGAGAAGTGTTTCTGTTTGTTACCGAGAATTGGATACGTTTATTTGAAAGATAAGAGAAAAGTACTCTATAAATTTATAATTCGCAAGAGTTATCGTTTTTGTTAAGCGACGAGTCGGACAGGAAAAAAAAAGAGAGACAAATAAAACGAGAGTAGTAAAGATCGTAAGGCGACAAGAATTCCTGCGGAAAGTAAAGTTGGCATGATAATAACATTTTCTTTTTTTAGATGCACTGCAGCTTGCTCGCACTCCCAACACAACAAGCGAAAGCGCTGAAAATCAGTGTGAAGCACGTTAAAGTAGTAAATCTTTCTTCTTTTCTCTACCGCGTTTTTTGTTTTTTTTTTAATGTATTACACATCATTTCGCAATGCCATGAACAGTACGGGTAGTAAAACAAATCGTGTTTTTTTTTTATGCTTGAAAACCGATAGGCGAAAATACGAGAAAGGAGAAACTACCGCCAAGCAAGTAAAATGAGCACATGTACTGCACAACAACAACCATACAAAAAGAGAGACACATGCAATTCAGCGTTTTGGAGAAGAAAAAAAAAGAAAACATTTCTGCGGTTCTACCTCCTCTTCTTGGTCGGCTTCGTCGTCGCCTTGGTAGCACCAGGAATCACTCGCTTCGCCTTCGCAGCCTCCTGCGCCGGCGGCCCCTGCGTGCTGAAAGACGGATAGCCGGCTCGGGCGTCCTTCCTGGCGGCGCTCTGCTTCGTCAGCTCGCCGCACTCGCAAATGTTCTTTGGCGGACACGTCAAGATGCCGTACTCCGACGCCATCTTTACGACGACCGGGTCCGACGTGGCCACCACCACGGAGAGATTTGGGTATTGCTTCTGAAAGTACAGCGCGCACAGCACATACAGGCGGGTGTCGTAGGACCGTGCGGAGATGTTCAGCGACCGGAGCAGCTCCTGGTCGTACTGGTCCACGCGCTGCACAATCACGCGGAACGTGTCCTGCTTCAGCAGCACATCCTTCTTCAGCTGCAGCTTGTCGTAGTGAAGGCTCTCCTGTGAGCGCAGCGGCACCTCAGCAGGGGCGGTGGGCGATGATGACGACGAACCAGCCGCAGCAGCGGCCAGTGCGAACGTGTTTAGCTCACCGTCATGCTGCCGCACCGCGCTCTTCGCGTCCTTGTCGAAGAAGTCGAGGGCCAGCTCCGGCACGATCAGCTTGTTGCCAAAGGTGGCGCCCGTCAGCGCCTCCATCGCCGCTGCCTCGACCTCGTTAATCGCCGTGTGGTCGAGGACGAGAATGGAGTTGGTCGGCATGTGCGCGCTCGAGACGGGAGCCAGCGTTGGGCAGCCGGCGCGGCGCAGCCGATCGAGAGAGCCCTCCCACTGTGGTGTGTCTGCAGTCGGTGGCATGGCAAAATTGAAAAGAGAGAAAAGAAATGTCACAAATGAATATCTGATACAGTAACAACAAAAGGAGCTTCTTAGCAGGTTAAGTGTAAAAATGTTGTACAGAAATAGAGGATGAAAATGGCGGACAAGAAAAAAAAAACATTGTTGCGCTTGTGTAGCAGTGATTCACTAAAAATACACTTCCCTTCTCGAATCGAAGAAAAGCAAAACGCTTTCATCTCCACTTGTAATCACAATTGATACGAAATAATGTCACTTTTTTCCCCTTCTTCAAGCAGAGACTATCGCAAACACATAAGTATCGCTTCACTGCTTCTACAACTTTGTTGTTGCGCATTGTGCGCCACCCAAGACAATTTGAGGTTTTTTTTTTTTTTTGTTGCCACTGTGAAGAGAAGCATCTTCACGGCTACTCTAGGGTACATCACAAAGCAAAAGCAAATAAAGAAAAAACGCTGACTGCTTCTCGCTTCATGGAGACGCACAGCAACAGCAAACCTTGTTTTACATCCGTGCAACGTACTTGGCGTCTCCGATGAGCACACAAACTCGCACAACACGTACAGAAAAAATGGGGAAAAAACTTAAATTGAAACATTGTCGAATACATGTCAACAAGCAGAACCAATCATCAAAAGACAACAAAAAAGCACTGAAACAGACACACAAAAAAGGAGGCAGATAAGAGAACAACAGCGCGGCTGTCTCGCAACAGATCAAATCACTTCTTCTTTTTGGGTGCCGTTGACGCTTTCCGCTGCGCGGCGTCCTCCTCCGACGGCTTAAAGTCTTCCGCCGGGTTGGCGCGCCGCATCACGACGGGCAGCGACGCCTGGAAGTCGTGAAAGCGCTGCCGCTCCGCTGCGGTCATCCCCGCTGTTGCCGACAGCGCCGCCACAAACTCCTCCGCTTGCAGCGGATGCTGCGCCAGACGCTCCATCCGCCGCACCGGCAGCGTCGCCACCACACACTCGCGCAGCTGCCGCGCCGCAAAGCCTTCCGTCAGCATCGCAATGTGCCGCAGCGCCTCGATGATCGGTGCGGTGGTGACGGCAGCTGTGTCCGTGAGCGGGGCGACGTGGCCGGCCCGCAGCTGCTCCTCGACGAAGGCACGCAGCAGCGTCTCGCGAGTGGCGTAGTCTGGCGGGGCAAGGTGCAACGCGCGGGTGAAGTACTTGCTGAGCAGTGCCGTGTCCACCATCCACGGCTCCGACGAGGTCGCGATGAGCAGCACGCGGTCCGTCGGCTGCAGACTCGCAATGCCCTTCAGAATCTCCTTCTTCAGCTTCTTGCCTCGTGCCGCCTCCGCGTCGTTCTTGCCCTTCTTCCCCTTCCCGCCCTTCCCAGGGAAAATCTTCTCGATGTTGTCAAAGTAGATCACCGACGGGCCGGCGAGGCGGGCGGCGTAGAAGACGACCTGCACCATCTTGGGCATGCCTTTCGTGCTCAAGAAGTTGCCCGCCGACAAGTTGAAGAAGCGCGCGCCGCTCTCGTTCGCGATGGCGTAGGACAGAAGGGTCTTGCCAGACCCCGGGGCCCCGTAGACCAGCAAGCCGGTCGGGTGCGGGGCCAGGTCGTGGATGATCTGCGAGCCGAGGGGCAGCACACCGTACTCGGCCGCCGCAGCGCGCACCTCCGCGGCGGACGGGTCGCGCACCCACGACGAGGCCGCCTGCGCCGTGTACGCGTCGAAAATGCTTTCCAGCTTCTTTTGCGACATGCCAATGCTCTTCTCCACGTCGGCATTCCAGCCTTTGAGGATGCGAGCCCATTTCTTCTTCAGCTCCTCGTCGAAGGTCTGCGCGCGCAGGGCGCGGTCCAGCGGCCCAGCCGCCACGCCAACCGGCCCGAGGTAGGACGCGAGCTTGATTTCCGGCGGCGGGAGCTGCAGCTTGTTTTCGTAGATGGCGGTGTTGAGCATCGACTCGAGATTCTCGCCCTTCGTCGGGTCCTTCAGCTTCGGCTTCTTCGGCTTCTTCTCCTTCTTGGCCTTGCGGCCGCCCTTCTTCTTCGCGGCGTTCTTCTCCGCCTCCATCTTCTCCTTCAGGTTCGCCACCTCCAGCAGCACCAGCTGATCCACGCACTGCCGCAGATCGTGCATAACGCCACGTGGGCCCTCCAGCAGCTCCTGCCGCAGCACCGCCGCATCGTAGGGCTGGTCAAGGTCGTTTTCCTCCACCGCCGTCTGCTGGAACTTGTCGCGCCAGAGGGCGTTGTAGCGATCCGTGCCCGCCGTCACGTGCGAGAGAAAGTTGCTGGGCGGCACCGTCGGTGCTCGGCCGTCGCCCTCCGCCCCGCCTTTGCGACCCGACGCAGCGGCAGAGACACGACGGGAGGACGACGAGCCGGCCGCCGCCGCCGCCGCCTTCTCCGCCCCTCCGCTTGACGACTGCCGGCCCGCTGCGCCGACCGTACTTTTACGGCTGCTGCGACGACCGCCGTCCATCACGCCAGCGCCGCTGCCGGTCGCACCCGCCGCGCCGCGGCCCAGCAGCGCCAGCGTGCCGCCCTCCTCTGCGGTGGGCAGCTCCACCAGGCCGTCCTTTGCCTTCCCGTCCAGCCGGGCGTGTGCCATGTGCATCAGCACCTCGTCCATCATCCTCTCCAGCGTCTTGGGACCTTCCTGGTGCTTCAGCTGCTCCTCCATCTCGAGGGTGCGCTGCATGAGCTCCGCCTGATTCACGCGCTGACGGGCCTTGCGGGACTCGTGGCGCACTCCGGCCGCCACCTTCTCTGCGTCGCTGCGAATCTTCTCGGTGCTGGCCATCCCGAGCAGCTCCTGCTCCGCCTGGTAGCGTGCCTTCGCCCGCTTCTGCTGCAGGTAGCCGAGGGCAACCTTCTGCACCGTCGTCGCGGCCCTGTCCTTGCCCGTCAGCGACTTCAACTCCGCCCCGTAGGCTGCCGCGTACTGCTGCTGACGGAAGAGCTGCAGCTGGATGGCGGCGCGCTGCCGGGCCTGCCGACCACGCTCGGCGAGTTGCAAGACACGCACCGCCTCCTCGAGCGGCATGGGCGGCGCGCTGGAGGCTGCCGCGGCACCGGATGGATCTGCTGCGGCTGTGGGTGCTGTGGTACCATAATTTCCAGCCGCAACCGCAGGCGCCGCTGCCGTACCGTCCGCTGCCTCCTCGCTGGTCTTCGTCGAGAGCGGCGGGAGGGCCTTGGTCGGGTCCTGCGTGAAGAGGGTCGGGTAGCGGGCCATGGCGAGCGCCACGGGTGCCGCCTCCGGTTCCGTCTCAAGGTAGTGCTGCTGCAGCGACACGGCGTACGTGCGATCCTTCGCGAGGGCCTCTGTGCGGTCTTCGAGCACGTAAGTCGGCAGCGGGGGCTCCAGCTCAGCGGGGGACAGCTTCATCTCCTCTAGCGTGTCGTCGAGGCTGGCGTAGTCGCCACAGTTCTCGACGATGTTGTGGCGCGCCTCCAGCATGCGGCCGAGACAGCTGTCCAAGACAGCACGCATGTCGCGTCGCCGCTGCGGCTGCAGCTCCGTGTCGTGCAGGGCGACGAGCTGCTTGGACAGGCGCACGTAGCGGAGGTAGAGGGCGAGCCAGTACTGCGTGAAGTAGGCGTGGCGCGCCTTTGGGTCGTCGGCGACACGCTGCGCACTGACGGCGGCATCCTCTTGCTGCACTTCCTTCAAGTCCGCCAGCACCTGCTGGTACTGCTGCTGGTGAGAGACAGTGGACATGCGAGAGAGGACAACGCAAGTAATGTTTTTTCTTTTGCTCACAACTGTAGATGCTAACGCTTCGTTTCTCTTTTTCTCCCTCTTTGTCACGGCCAAATGTGAAAAAGAAAAAGAAAAACGGCATGGGTCGGAAAGAGCAAAGAATGAAGAGCGGCAAAAAGGGGAAGAGTGAGAGACGAGATACGTTCTGGAATAGAAGAAGCAGCGCATAGTTGCAGCGCTTCTAGACAGCGCTCATGCATCATTGAAACAAAAAGGCTTTTTTTTAAAGTACATTGCTGCTGTGAGAAAAAGAGGCACGACAAGTTGATTGCCGAATGGCAGCACCATGCATTCCGAGAAGGTCACTGAGATAGAGTTCGACTAGTTTTTTTTTGCTGTTTTTTTTTTTTTTCAAAACACGCGGAGATGGTTGCGGACGAGCTGCAATAAGATATAGTACAATCAGAAATGTAAGAAGCATCAAAATCAAAAGAAAGGAGAAATAAACAAAGTGGTAGTTTTTCGCGTGGAACTTTCTGTGAAGTGTAGGCAACTAAAACAATAGTCAGCTTCGGCGAAGTAACGGCAAGAAAATAATAATAATAAAGCAAACAGAATGAAAGGAAAAAAAAAACTAAGAACATTAAGAGTGATGAGCGAAATATATCGAGGGGGACATGTACAGTGAATACAATTACAGAAAAAGAGGCAACAGAAGAATCCACACATTCTTCAATGACAACGAAAAACAAAACAAAAGACGAACTCACGCAAACAAATGCACAACACGTCACTTCGCCAACACCAAATGAATATAAAGAACTGGAAAAAAAAGCGGTTGTTGTCTTCGCAACTGGGGAAAAAAGAGAGAGAGACTTCAGCCATTAATTGTTACACCACTCGACTCTACGTTGCGTTCCTTTTCGCACTGAAAAACGTGATTGTGAAAGGCACACTCGTTGCGTCTTCACGTCGTCAATGAAGTGTACACTCCAGCGAAAAGCGCACAAATGAGAAAAAAATAGAGTAATATTGGTCTCCTCGACACAGTTTACAGCTTGTCTTTGCTTACTCATAAATTTATTTGATGTTACACATACACAGGTAATTATAAAGAGTGCCAACGAGAAGTCGCAAAAAAAAAAAATGGTAGTTGGTCGAGTGCGTGTCAACGTCGGAAAAGTGCGCATCATACTCGCGGAGATCTCCTCTTTGCCTCGCTCTTTAGTTCTCCCCTTTCTCCTTTTGTTCCTTGACTTGCACAAAACGCACACTAGACCAAGAAGAAAAACTAAAGCATCGCGTGTAAATCTTTTAATCTTGAGTGGTTGACGTCGGCCATCGAATTCTAATTTGCCGCGCACAATTTAAAAACAAGAATAAGCAGAAAAAACACTCACGCGCTTGAATCCATTTGGCACCCAGAGGCGTCTTCTTGTCCCATGTCTGCGGCGTTTGTTGTCCCTTCCTTATTCTTCTGTACCTCTCTTCACAGTTTTTTTCTCCTAAAGCGGCAAAAGAGATAAAGAAAAAAAGAAAGAAGGATAGGGAAACCTTGTGAAAAAGAAAAACAAAACGGCATGATCTCTTGCGATCAATACACACAAAAAAAAAACACTTCTTCCCTTCCTCCGCCGCTTTGACCTCGCTTAGCGTCGATAAAGCAAACCAGAAATAATAAACGATTTAGTTTACGTCAAAGTCAAGAAAATGAGGTTTATCAACGTTCGATAGAGAGAGAAATATCAAAGGTTTGAGGCACTGAGGAGGAAACACTAAAAATGCAGTTCAACTGAGGAGTAGAAAGTGAAAAAAAAAAAACATGTCGGTGTGAAACGATTCTAATAATGGGTTTCTGCATGCGGAAAACAATGGCAAAAAAAGAAGACTTAAAATTCGGCTCTACGAGCATCAACATGGAGATGCTCAACGCCTCTGTCAATCGTCTTCAAGCCCAGCGAACCTTCTTCAGTTGCAGCGCACGGTGACAACGCTTAGTCGACACAACACGCGCACCAATATAAAAAAAAGAGAATTATTAAAAAATGTGGAGCACAAAAGAAGGAACACCTCCATTTTCAACAGCAGTAACGGACTCCCTTCTCCCTTTCAACACACATCATCATATTCCCTCATGCACACACACATCAGTGCATGCTGAACCTGATGAAACCTCACTTCAGCGTAATATACAAATTTTACCCATTTCCCTGTTTCTTCGCCCTCTTTTCTCCCCTTTCTCCCTTTCCCATTACATGAAGCCGCCGTTCTGTATGGCGTACTGCCGCTCCGCCACGTCGCGCAGGGTTGGAAAGCACAACTTGCCAATCACCTTGCAGCTCAGGGTGATCACCAGCACCAAGCTGAGGTACAGAAGCATGTAGAACCAATACTTGCCCGAGCTCCACAGCGTGTACGCGTGGAAGTAGAAGCTGGTGTCACCGAACAAGGACGGGATGGCGGAGTAGAGGATGAGCAGCAGCATGAAGAAGAAGTAAGACAGGCCGATGCCGAGTGCCTGCAGCCACTGCCAGTAGCGGATGTTCAGCGCAAAACGAGTAATGACGATCGTCAGCACACCGCAAAACACCAGGGTGCCGCTCATCTTGCCCGTGTAGCGCTGGTTTGACGAGTCGAGGTTGACCATCGTCGGGTAGGCAATGAAAAAGACGGCGATCGCGCTAACGATGGACTCGACAAACCACCGCCCCTGGATCTTCATGTTGAAGTACTCCCCGTGCGAGAGGGGCGAGTACAGCTTCGGCCGCTCCAGCAGCGCCTCCTCCGGCAGGTCCTTGTCGAAGATGCCCATGAAGAAGGGCGGGATGCTCGTCAGCGCGATGTTGTAGAAGGTCAGCAGCCACCCATCAAACGGCGTCTGCGAGGAGAAGCCGACAAAGAAGGAGAAGATGAACTGGCAGACGGCGATGATCAGATTCTTGTAGAAGCTGACGAGGATGCAGCTGGCGTTGCGGTAGAGGGAGTAGCGGCCGTGCACGGCGCAGAGCCGGCGGAGGTGCTTGAAGCGCGGAATCGCGTAGTCCGCCGCCAGCGCCGCCTGCGCCCCCTCCAGTCCAATAATGCCCACCCCGACACGACCCTCCTGGATCATCGAGACATCGTTGGCGCCGTCGCCGATCGCCAGCGCCGTCAGCCCGGTCGACTTCTGGAACATGTGCACGACGTTCGCCTTCTGGATCGGCGTGAGGCGGCAGCACACGGCGGAGTTCACGCGCTGCGAGAGGTCGAGGAACTTGTCGAAGTAGTGCTCCATCGCGATGTTGAGCGCCGGGCCGTCCACGACAAAGGTGCAGCGCCGCTCCTGGTCGGTGCCCTTCATGTTCACGTGCTGCTCCACCACCTCGAGGTCGCGGCCCACCTTGTCGATCGCGTTCTTCGCCGAGGGGTCGAGGTGGCCAATGTCGATGTGGTCGACGAAGTCGGTGCGCGGGTCGCACAGCGTCGACGTCGCGGCAATTGTGACGGCCGTCTCGCGCTTGTCGCCCGTCAGCATCCACACCACCACGCCGGCGCTCAGGAAGAAGGACAGCGTCTCCGGTACCTGGTCCTGCAGCTTGTCCTCGATGGCGGTCGCGCCGATGAGCCGCATGTCCTTCTCCATCTCGAGGCACACGCGGTCGACCTCCTCGCTGCGGTTGTGCAGCAGCTTCCCTGCCGCCATGAAGTTCGTGTTCCACGCTTCGAACTGCGATCGCGTGATGTCGCGCCCGCACACGAGCAGCGTGCGCAGCCCTGTGGAGGACATCTCCGTCAGCGCCCCGTCAACGCGCTCCATGTGCGCCTGCACGTCTGGCGCGCGGCTCAGCTGCGACTTCACGAAGCTGTCCGCGCCCTTGTTGTACAGCGTGATGCGCTTGGTGTCGCTGTCCTCGACGACGACGCTCATCATCTTGCGGTCCGGCGTGAACTCGAGCGTGGCGAGGATGTTGTACACCTTCTTGGTGCCGTTGTCGAGCAGCAGGGTCAGGGTGCGGGTGGTGCGGCTGATGAGGCGGAAGCCCAGTTCCGCGGCGGTCTCGACCAGCGCCACCTCGTCCGGGGAGCTGCCCTCGTAGATGACGCCGTGCTCCTGCTCCTCGTCCTTGAAGGGCTGGATGGTGTTGCAGAGCGCCAGGGCTAAGAAGTACTCCTGCACCGGGCCCAGCCCACTCGAGGCCTCCTCCTTCTTGATCTGCGCCCGGCAACTGTCAAGGTCGTCCGTGTCGATGGGGAAGCCGAGGGCGTCGCCGCGCTTAAACTTCATCACGTTCTCCGTCAGCGTGCCGGTCTTGTCGCTGAAGATGAAGCGCACCATCGCGAGCTGCTCGTTGAGGTTGGACGTGTTCGGCTGGCAGTGTCGCCAGCGATCGGACATGTACTCCATCATGTGACAGTCCACCCGCATCCACTGCGCCTGGATGACCTTGCACAGCTCCGTCGTGATGAAGAGAGAGATGGGCACGCAGTAGCTGAGAAGAATGAAATAGGCGAGGTAGCGGTAGCCCCACAGCCTCCCGTTCTCGTACTGCTTCAGAAAGAAGTCGAGGTAGTGAGCATTACTATGCTTGTGGTTCCACCACACGGACAAGGAGGCAATGATGAAGAGCATAATGTTCTGGAAAATGAAGATGATCACAATGAGGATGTTCAGCTTCCGGTCCAGGTTGGACGACTTTGGCGGCTTCTCCTTGAGGTTGCGGAACATCTTTGTGTCAACGCCCGCGTAGGCCACCATTCCCCACACCCAATCCGTGTTGCGCAGCACGCAGCCGCGGTAGAGAAACTGATCGAGTGACAGGGCCAACTCGTGTCCGTCCAGCTCCAGCATGCCGTTCCACGATAGCAGGCCCGGGTCGGGCATGCTCGTGTGCAGCAGGCCCTTGCTTGCCTGGAAGGCCTCGACGCTGTTCAGCGACCAGGTAAGGTCGTTCGCCTTGCGACTCTTCAGACTCGTCTCGCCGTCAAGGTTGCACGTGTCAATGAAGGCCTGCCCCTCCTCCACCGACGTGGAAAACAGCACCACGTCGGCACGCACCTCCTCGCCAATCTTGATAAACATAACATCACCCGCGTAGACGTCCTTGCTCGCCACCGGCACCAGCGCCCCGTCTCGTATCACCATCGCCGTGATCGAGTTCGCTCGGTTGTCAGCCTGGTGGCGCTTGATGTCCTCGATGCCCTCCTTGATCAACGCCACAACAATCACGACGACCAGCGGTGCGACGGCGGTAGCGGGGCTCACGGGCGAGACACCGGGAATGAGGCTAAAAATCATGTTGATGAGGAAGTAGAGGTTGCTCACCTTTGTAAACTGGAAGAAGAGGCCCAGTGGGAAGAAGGAAAGGAGGGTGTACTTGGAGGTGCAGATGAAGTTGGACGGGAACTTGTACTGCGCGTTGGCGGCAGGATCGTTCATGTGCACCAACACCTCCGCCTCCACGTCCTCGTCTTGATTCAGCCGACCGCAGCAGATAACATTGCAGCACTTGTCCGGGAAGACGCTGGCGGGGCAGTACTTCCGCCAGCTCGGCTGCCGGCCGGACATTTAGTGTACAAACAGAAAAACCTAAAAGGGTAATTACAAAAAAGAAAAAAAGAATTAAAAGAGAAAGGGTGGAAATGCAAAAAAAAGGAGAAAAAGACAGGGAAACCACAAAAGCCAACAACAACAACAAAAAAAAAAGCTTGCGCTGTGCGTTTGTAAATATATAGTACAAAGGTAACAAGGATCAGAAGGGGGAAAAGGGGGGTATATGTATCTGCGGGTGTGCGTTTCTGCGTTTGGTTCTGCAGGGTTTGGTTGTGTGTTGAGTGGCTGCCTCAATGAACGCTGAAAGTAGTGGGGCACCTGCACAAATCTCTTAAGGTGAAAAGCGAGAGGTGAAGTAGCAAACGACACGCAGCTTAATAAATTGATCAACAACCGTAACTAGAGTGTATTGATTTTGTTTGTTTGTTTCGATCAAAAACAAGGGAAAAAAGAAAAGTGAGAAGAGAACGGAGGGAAAGCAATGGGAAATTTAAATACAGCAAGTCAAAGTATCAGCTTCCGAAACTCAACAGCGGCATACAAGTGGGCGCAAAAAATTTACAAGCACACATGGACAACAAAGGCAAAAAAAGGTCGTTTGCCTTCCTCTTTATCTGGCAAAACCACATATACACTTCTGGCAAAGATCCCGCTTGAACAAGTGCTTTCGCTTCTACTCACTTTCGTCACCATTGGCCATGCTCAGCGACAAAATTAAGCCACCTAATCTTTCGTTTTTTATTTGGAATCGACGCACAACTGCAAGTTGGTTGAATGTGTACTTACGATGAATAGGAAAAAAAAAAAGAGTAAGAAGAGAGAAGAAAATCAAAACAAGAGAGATACAACAAAAAAAGTAACTCAATGATCTTCACATGCTTTATTCTTTCTTCCTCCTCCTCCATCCCTCTACGTGTGCGCCACCTCCTCTGCGGTCAGCCCCAGCAGCACCTGCACATCCGGCCGCGCCGCGTACCACGCCGCGCTGAGCCCCGTCGCCGCACAGTGCGCCGCGTGATAGCCCTGCACCACCGCCAGTCGACAGTTCTCCTTGTCGTCGTCGATGAGCAGCACATCGGTGCTGAGCCAGCGCGGCAGCAGCGGCAGCGGCGCCACCGCAAAATCAAAGCAACCACCACAGTTGTCTTCGTCGCACTGCTGCTGCTGGTGTGGCTCGCCCTCCTCTTCCTCCGCTGCCGCCACATGAGGTCGGCAGCTGCCACGCACACGGAAGGGATGATGGGGATGGTGATGAGACATGCAGCTGACGTCCCTTGCTGCGTAATGGCCGCTGCTGGCGCTGGCGCTGTTGCTGCTGTTGCTGACGTCGGCCGTGAAGCTCGCGGAGGCGTCGTGGGCGTTGCGCCGCTGCTGCAGCACCTGCAGGTGAAACTGCTTCCCCGGCCCCGCCATCGACTTGGGCAGGCACACCACATCCTGCGCACTCGCCAGGTAGGTGCGCGTGAGCGGCAGCACGGCGGAGACGAGACGCAGCACGACCTCAGCGACGGTGGCGCCGCAGGTCGACTGGTCCGCCACGCCCTCTGTCAACGAGCAGATCGCCACAACGTGGCCTCGCTGCGTCAGCGCCTCGCAGAAGCGGCGGAAAAAGGCGGCATCGATGAACACGTCGCGCACCTCCGACGGCGTCATCGACGTTACGGCACGAAACGAGAGGGAGCTGAGTGGACGACGCAGCACCGTCAGATCCAGATCCAGCGCCACCAGCAGCGGGGCCACCACGCCGCGGTAGGCGGGCCCGGAGCGCAGACGTACGTGGCAGCTGAGCAGCAGCCCCGCCACGATGCAACTCTCCTCCGCTGCATCGCCCGCCGTCGGCGCGACAGCGTCAACAAGGTTTGCAGCGGATGAACAAGACGCAACATCGGCTCTCGTGGTGGTGGTGGTGGTGGTGACTAAACGCGGGCTGCGCTGGACTTCGTCGCGTGTGGCAAAAACGGTGTCGATGACGCTGTCAAAGCCGTCCATCGCCGCCTGCACGACATCCGCCAGCCGCAGCAGCAGCAGCGATGTCGACCACGACGACGGCCCGTTGCTGTCCAAACTTTCCGCCGCTGGGAATGGAATGGGATGCGGCGCGCTGTTCGGGGCTGCGGTCGGCATACTCCGTGACGGTGACGGCTGCTCGCCCGTGCTGATTGAAACTTCCGTGTCCGAGTCGAAGACGGGCATGGCGAGAGTCTGCCGGCGCGTCGGCGGCTCCGTGGGCTCAGGGGTGGTGGTGGTGGTAGAAAAGGGCATTTCCACGGCGGACGATGGTGAAGGGGAGGAGGCGGAGGCGGCGTCCGTGTGCGGCTGCAACGACGGCACGTAGTGTGTCAGCCGCGCAATCAGCCGCTCCGTAGGGCCGTCGCCCAGCGGCGTGTCCCCACCGCTGCGCAACGCAGGTAGGAGGTGGGCCACGGGCAGGCGGAGTGACTTTAACAGCCTCGCCAGCACGTCCCCATCCTCTGGCAATGGGCTGGTTGCAGTATCAGCTGACACGGTGGTGTAAGCTGCAACGTTAACTTTACATCCGCAACACTCGGCGTCCTCTCCGGCACACTCGCAGGCGCGGAGGTGCGGCGTGTTGGCGTAGCCCATCACATCGGCTGCGGCGGCCTCGCCGAGAAGTAGCTCGGCCACCCCGCTGCGCCATTCCCGCAGCAGCTGCCAGAGCACCTCGTCAGGCGTCACGTCGTGCTGGGAGCTGCTGTCTCGTGCGGTCGACGGGTGAACAAGGGAGAGCGAGGAGGGCGGGAGTGACGGAGGCGCATCCAGCGGAGACGCAGAAGTGAGAGCGGCGGCGGTGGCTGACGCGGGCTTCGGCATCGTCGGCGTCGAGAGCTGCGGAGACGGAAGTGCGTCTGAGCCCATTTTTTTTTCTACGTTTGATCTTCGAATAGTGACGTTGACGTGATCAATTGGACGGTAATTAATAAGGTCAGAAAGTAGAAGAACTAAATGCGCACGCAAAATAACGTGTGGTGAAACGATGAGGAAACCTTCTCTCGCTTTCCTTCTGTGTGACGCGTTAAGGAACGCGCCTTTCAGAAGGTCAAAAAAAGGGTAAGAGAAGATAAACCGGAAAAAAAAGAGCTACGCTGAATTCCTCTGCACAGTACAGGCGTGCAGTTGATCGCATGAATGTGCAATGTTTACCTTCTCCTCAACACTTGCATTTTACACGAAAAGAAAGAATCACCTTAAGTAGAGGAAACAACGTGCAGTTTTTTTTTTTCTTTCTTAACTGAATGACATTCAGCGCATGAAAGTTGAGGGAGCAAAAAAAAAAAAAAAGAAGACGGCAGCAATGAGGAACACAAGAGAAAAAGAAATTGAAAGCTATCATTTTCAATGCAATCATAGAGTTTCGTGCAAAATGAAGCATTTTAGAGTCTTTATTTTTTAAGCAGCGAGAACGAATTGGAACGAGAGCGCGAAGAACGCCAGTACTTGAAAGAAACGGTCTTCTCTTTCTTTCAGCTGTCAACACACTGTTACCTTATTGATGCTCTGACAAAATCGGCATCGCAGCAAATTGTCTGTTTTTTTTTTCCTGATCTTAATTCATAAAAGCTCTTTTCTTGCCGCGGACGCATGTGCACAAGCACATTGTAGTTTGAACAGGAAAGGTGAAAGCAAAAACGAAAAGGTAACGCTATTGAGTGTGGAAAATGAAAAACGATGAGGCAAACAAAAAAAAAACGCAAAAAGAGGCCGTAAGCACCGAAACAAGCATTTGCAACCCAACGGCAACAACGCAAAAGAAAGAATTATGCAAATTAAGCTGCCATTGCACGTCTCCGCAAAAACAATTCTTTTTAACTTGCAATACGCTCACACTGGACACAATCAAGGACACACACAAACGCCAAAAACCACAATTGCTTCTCTTCACGCACTTTCCGCGGATCGGCGCACCTGGCGTTGGTGCAGCTGTGCCGCTACCGTCGTCAGCAGCGAGGCCAGCTCATCCAGCTCCGCGTTCTCCGCCCCAGCACCACCGCTGCTACTGCCATGGTAGGTCTGATGACTGTGGGTGAGAAGAGACCTGTCTGCGCTAGCGTCCGCCATTTCGCTCTGCTCCAGCAGCTCCTTCATGTTCAAGAGCGACGCACGCAGCTGACGTGCCTGCACCGTGAAGACTTCGCTGGCCATGCTGTCGTTGTCGCTGACGGTGCCAGGCGGTTTCGTGGACGCCTTCTCCTGCGGTGGAGTCGCTGGGGATGAGCTGCGGACGTGCACCTGCGGCGGCCGCGTGGGCTGTGGAACATCCATCTGCGGCTCGCGGTCCGGCGACCCGGAAAGCGGTGCGGCCGGCGAGCGCGCGAAGGTGCTGGCGGAGCTGTGCCGCACGGCGTCCTCGGTGGGTGCGTGTCGTGACGACGGCGGCGGTGGCGTGTGCGCTGCCGGGCCGCGTTGCCCATCCTCGCCACGGTGTGGGGGACTCTCCGACCACGGCAGCGACGCTGCAGCACCTCCCTTCTCATTGCTGGCCGTCAGCGCTGGGTTTGTGCTGGCGACCACAGGATCTTCATGGGTCATGGCGGTGTTGGCGGCGTTGGCGGCGGCAACGGCACTCCGCAGCAGCTGCGAGTCCACCGTGAGCGCCGACACGTCGATGACCGACGCCGTCACGGCCGGAGCCGACGCCGGTGGCTGCGGTGGCGTGCGCAGGCCGTCGTGTCGCCGCGTCTCTCCATCTCGCTGGGTGCTGGCGGCGTACACCTGCGGCTCGTCCTCCTCCGGCTGCGGCTCCGACGGCCCCTCCGGCGACGGCGACGCCCGCGAGTGCCCCCCGCTGGAGGCCGCGAGTCGCGGGGTGCGGGGGTGCTCGTTGCCGTCGTTCTCGCGCTTCTGCCGCGCGTAGAAACCCGTGAGCTCGTCGAAGCGCTCACTCAGCTGCCGGCTCGACGGGGCTCCGGCGGAGGCGGTGCGGCGCTGACGACGCGCCTCCGAAAGCGTTCGCGGCTGCGCTGCGGCGGTGCTGGCGAGCGCGCGGGGCGTCCGCGCTGCTGGTCGGGTCGGCAGCGGCGGCGTCGTGGTGCGGGGCGTGACGGATGACGCTGCCGGTGGTGCCGCATTGCCTCTTCTCTCCCCTGTCTTCTCTTCTTCCTTCTTTGTTGGTGTCACGGACGGCGAAGTGGCCGCTGCGGGCACGCGTGGCTGGGGTGACGGTGGAGGGGCTGCGGCTGCGGCTGGCGGTGGGGAGAGGGCACTCAGCCGGTCCACCGGCGGCGACAGCGCTGCTGAGCTCGTCATCTCCGAGAAGATGAGCTCGTACGCGTCTACACCACGAGACGATGCCGCGTAGACACGCGCCCGGCCAGTCGCCTCCTCCACCTCACACGTCAGCTGCGTCACGGCGGTGCTGCCGGTGGTGGCTGCGATGTTTGTGGTGATGAGTGGACGCGGTGTGTCGCCCAGCTGCCACAGAGACAACTTTCCCTCAGCGCAAAATACCGCCACGTCGGGTCGCTGCGTCGCCACGGCAGCCACCACTGACACATGCGGCACCAAAGTAGCAGCAGCCCCAGCATTAGTCGCGGTCGCAGTGCCTCGCTTGCTTCCCTTCTCGGAAGATATCGACGATGACAAAGTCAGAAAGGGTCGAGCTGCCCATCGAAACGACGTGGTGCCCTTCCACTGCACAAAGGCAGCAGCAGCAGCACTACCACCACCACCAGAGCCGCTGCCGACAACGAGGAGACCACCGCGGCAGGGCAGCACCCGCTGGATGGTGTCCGGGTGCGTGTAGGTCGGCGCCGAGGCCCGCTCCTTGTGCCCGCTCAGACCGATGGAGACGACGGAGTTGCGCAGCACCGCCACCACACGGTCCGCCTCCGTCGACGTCCCCGCGCTGCCGTGCACCACCAACGCCCGCGTTCCTGCCGGCAGCGACACTGTCGTCGCCGCGGCCGCCGAAGACGCCACGACAGTCGCACTGCTGTTGCTGTTGCTGCTATTGTTGTTGTTCAGGTGATGCGTCGTGCTGCCGTCTGGTGACTTCATGCAGTCAATACAAAACGTCTTCTCACTTACGTCGCCCTTCTTCGCGACGCCCCAGCCGCAGCGGTAGCGCCGCAGTCGCGGTGGCAGCGCGCTCTTCGGCAGCGACACCAACGCGTACATCGACTCCCCAGACAACGAGCTGGCGAGGCTGACAATTTCCTCCGCCTCCGCCTCGCACGGCAGCGCCGCAACTTCGGTGATGGCAGCGGTGCCCGTAGCGCGGCCGTACGCGACGAGGGCGCTGCGCTGCGTGTCGAAGACGACGACGGTGCCGGATGCCGGGTGGTGCGCGACGCAGGCGGACGGCACAGCGAAGGCGGCCACCACCATCGCCCCGGGGGCCGACACAAAGAGCAACCGCTCCGGCGTCCACCAGCACCACAGCGAAGATGACAGCACCAACCACTCTGCCCGGTCTCCCAGCCGTGCCGCGGAAGGCCCCGCGGTGAGAGCCTCGACCGAAAACGGGGGAGGCGTGAAGAGAAGAGAGCGGTGAAGGCTGAGCCGATGCGTCCCGGCTTTGGGCTCCACCGTGTGAAACGACACGGCACCGCTCTGGCTGAAGAGCACAAGTGTGTCGGGGCCGGCAGCCGCCACGGCAGCGGTGAAGACATCCGCAGAAGCAGAAGAAGACGCCGCTGTGCCGTTTGCGTCGTCGCTGTCGTTCACCCCTGCGGAGGGCAGCGCAGGTTCCAGCTTGATTTTCCCTTGGAACTCCCAACTGCTGCTCTGGAAGAGCCGGGCCAGCTGCCCCGTCAGGACAAGGCTGTCGCTGCCGGCAAAGACGCAGAGCGACGTGGCGTGCGGCACCTTGCAGTCCATCCAGCGCACCACCGAGCCGCTGGAGGCATGGAAGGCGACGAGGCAGCCCGCCGTGGTCAGGCCGAGGTACGTGTCCTCCCCGTCCGCGGGACTCGCCACACAGCAGACGTACGAGGCGCCGTGCAGCTCCTCCACCGCGCTGCAGTGCCGGCTGAGCACCACCAATTTGTTCCGCTCCCCGTGCCGACCACCCGCAGCAGTGGCAGCGTCAGCAGCACGCGGGCTCGGCCCTGGCGGCGGCTGCGGCTGCTGCTGCTGCTGCTCCTCGCTGGCGGTGTTGTGCTGCACCGTGAAGAGGCAGACGCGGCCGGCGTTGCAGGCGGCAAAGGACAGGTCGTAGGGGAAGCCGCATAGCGACTGCAGCGGCGACATCGCCCCGCGCCACAGCAGCGCCTGCGCGTCGAGGTCCCACAAGGAGAGTCGGTACGGTGTGGCGTCGCTGGGGCGACTGCACAGCAGCGAGGAGAAGGCAAGGTAGTTGGCCGCCTCGGTGAAGAGAAACGTCGCGCCGTAGGTGGCATCGCCGGTCACACTGCGCGGCAGCTTTGCGGCTTCGGTGAAGGACGGGTTCGACAGCGTGGCGACGTAGAGGCCGTGCTGCTTCGTGCCCACGCAGACGCCATCCCGCTCGGGGTGGCCGCACACGAACGCGATTTCTTCTGCTGGGGCGGCCATGGCGCACACACGCATGCTGGCCCGCCAGCGTGCTTCGGTGGAGAGGGAGGGCGACGATGGCGATTGGGTGAGGTCGACGACGGCGACGCTGTTGGGCGTGGCGGTGTAGACAACATAGCGGTGGCGGTACGCGCTGCAGCTGTGCGACGGCGTCGTGACGGCGTGACCGACGTGCCACTGCGGCACCCGTGCAGCGGGCGAGGATGCACCAGCCGCGTTGCTTGGCTCCGCCTGCGACATCCCCACTCTTGTTGGCTGTTGTTATTAATTTGGTGGTTCGATTTTACTAATCTATGGTGCGTGAGGGAAAAAAAAAGAGTACCAATGATCACGCTAGAAGATGTGTACCGTAGAAGGACAAAACTGGAGGTGTCGAGAAAACAAGAAGAGACAATGTAGTGGCTGAGGAAAAGAGCGCAGGAACGGGAAGAAAAAAAAAAGACTAAGATAACGATGATGATTGGCAGCGAAGAGAGAACAAAAATTTAACACAAAACTGTACTTTGCCGCTCTAGTCTATGTTGCTATTGTGTTAGTGGCGCCTATTCTCCGCTGTGCACTAAAATACGGACTAATTGGAACAAAATGGGGGAAAGGAAAGCCGGCAAATGAAGTGAGGAAGTTAGTAACACCATCATATTTTTTTTAATTGCACTCAACTAAAAATCATCGTAACATGCATCGCAAAGTTCGAACTTCTTGTTTATGTACTAGCAGCAGATCTCTTTGTTTCCTGCATTCCTCAGTCGAGTGATGAATTTTTTTCCCCCAGATTGCTTTTTGTTCTCCGGTGTCGCAATTGCGTCAAGAACGCAACGAAAAGTAAACAAGAAAGGCCATTTGAGTAGCTTTCCTTCAAAGTGTGTAAGTGGCGTGATTACCTTGATCCAATTTTTTTTCTTTTTACAACAGTAATAGCTGGACAGTCGCAGGCTCAGTAAGCAGTTGAGCCAGATGCAATGGTGTTGAACGCCTTTATGGGCAAACAAAGCGAAACTACAAGCACCGCGCTGGATGCGCTCGCTAGCGGCATATTGGCTGCTGCAAAGGGTTCATCTTTTTTCTGTGTCGAACAGCGAAAGATCATCAGCTTCGCAAGGAGTGCGCAGAGAAGCAAAGAAGGTGCAGCCAGAAAAAAACATCCTCCGTGCTGAAAGTGAGCAAAGACGTAAAAAAAACCTTGCGTAGGAGCCTCTACAAGCTAGCGGCATCACCGAAAAAAAAAAAAGGCAAATAGCAAATAGCAAGGCAAGTCAGAGTGATGCCGAGTCAGAAAAGCGCAAAATTTGTAACAATAATAGTAAAAATAATAAACGTAGATAGCAGTTTCTCGCCTCCTGCATGACAGCGAGGCAATAGGGAAAAAACAACAACAGCAAGGAGAGAGCACAAGAAGAAAAGCACGTTGGGTAGCTCAGCATGTGCTCGAGCCTTCATTAAGACACGTGACCACACATGCACATATATTCCTCACATGCACAGCTTTTAGAGCACCTCGCGCATGGCACACGCCGTCGGCTCGTCGGAGTCCAGGAATTGATTGAAGCGACGGCGCGCAGCGTTGACGTTCAGCTTGTGCAGCTCCACGTTCACGTTGGGGTCCACCGACACCACCAGCACATGGGTGCACTCCGTGAACGGGTACAGCATGGCCGTGAAGGACTCCGTGGCAATACTCAGCCCGCCGAGGCTGGTCGTGTTGTTCATGCAGCTCAGCTTGAAGTGTTTCACCGTCTCGCTAACCTCCGTCGTGCGTAGCTCGCCGTTGCCCTGGAGAAACTGCGGGGCCGCCGCGCCATCCTTGGACGCCGTGCGGCTGATGTGCGTCAGGCACAGAAATGTGCTGCGCTCGTACAGGGCCACCTCGACCGCGTTGCACGCAACGGCGATGTCACGCATCGTCTCCACAAGAACATCGCGATGCGGCACGAGCGAGCGCACGACGGAGCTGTAGGCCAGGTAGAGGGAGTCGGACCAGATGCTGGTGCCGAAGAACTCGATGTCGGTCGTGTCCTCCGGATCAATGCAGTTGAGGATCTCCTGCTTGCGGGTGCGAAAAATTTCGTCGCGGATGTCTTTGTGGATGAGGTCGATCTTGTGCAGCAGGACGAAGACCTTTGCCTTGGGACTATACTGCCGGATGTACCGCATGGCCTCCTTGAAGTAGTTCAGCATCTCCGGCAGCTTCCAGTCTGTATTCGCGCTGCCGCCCTCCGTTACTCCCATGCCAGCGTTGGCGCCACTACCATTCCCAGCGCCGCCCGCCGCCCCAGCCGCAGCACCACCCGCACCACTGCCGTAGCTGTCGCGGCTCATGCTGTTAATGTCGAAGACAAACAACATGACACCGACGGAGCGGAAGATGTACTCCTTCTGGCGGCTGAGGTACTCGGAGACGTAGCGGTGCTGGCCGCCGCAGTCCCACAGATTGAGAAAGAGGTTGCGCAAGATGTGCACTTGACTTTGGTCCAGAGAGATGGTGATGCCGAGACGCAGGGCGTCACGGGGGAGGTAGTTGTCGAAGATAATGCTGCGCATGCACGTCTTGCCTGCTCCTCCAGGCCCCATGAGGAGCAGCTTCTGCATCTGCTTCTGGTCCATATCGACAGAAAAAAAAAAACCGAGATATTGCCCTTTGTAAAGATGGGCTGTTTCTGGATCAACTCTCAGCTTCCTCGTCAGACAACCGAATGAAGCGTGAGAGAGAGAGAGAGGAGGAGGAGGTAAATAGAGATCAGCTGTACGCTCTTTGTCGCTGCAGATGTGTGTGAATGATTCTCCTGTTAAAAGCTAATCCAATCTAACATATGTGTTTGGTGCGACGGATAGAGGAAGGAAAAGAAGACAAGAAAAATAGAAGAGGCTGGTAAAAAGAAGGAAGACGTATTAGGTAGAAAAGAAAAGTTTTTTACTGTCATGATGCATTGTTTTGATGCATCGCTCAAAAGGAAAACAACAAAGCCGGGCCAAAACAGCTTCCCCAGACATACACAAGTAGGAAACATGTGCAAGCCTCCAACAGCATTATGTGCCGTTCCCGCATGCTTTGGCCCTGATCCTCTCAATCGATACATAGCCAGCAGCTGGCGAGCCTGTGATTTTGCAGCAGCCTCATGAACAGAAAATGAGTGGGAAAGCTGTTTCGGCACGCGCATAGGAGTACCGCATCAACTCCGCACTCCTCAAATACCCGTCATCACGAAGTAAGTGGAGGGAAACGTGACAAAATAGCAGAAAGTATTACTGCTTGTTGTTTTTCTTAAATACTTTTTTGGTTTAAAAAGGTAGAATGACAGACAAAAACAAAAAGAGAGACATAAAATACAAAAGATATTTCGATCGAAAAGACAAAGGAAAATGGACAAAAGAGATCAACAGAAATCAAAAGAAGAAAGAACCAAAAATAGAATAGAATACAGAAAGACAACATTGCAATATCCACTTCTTCTTCATCTTCTCCAAAAAAAAAAGAACAGTCAAAACAAAAGACGAGAAGAGGCAATACTTTTGCTGGGACATGCGGACTTTTCATAAACAAAACCATTAATAGATATTTTTGACCAAAGAGAAACGACAAAAACACAACGACTAAACAAGAAGAAAGGAAGGACTAAAGTCAAAGAAAACAAAACAAGGACCGACAGAGGCAGTGCACTACGGAGACCCACCTTTACACAAGCACAGACAAGAAGAGATCGTTTTGCTCTGTGCGTCGCTGATAAGAAAAAAAAACTGTGTTCTCTCTCTCGCTCCCAACATGCTTACAGAACAAGAGCTTGGAAAGCACAGTACAGCCTTCCTTTCAGCATCATTGCTGGTGGCGTTGCCTTTTATTTTTGGAGAAGTGAGTGTATGTGAACGCGCTCATGCAGCCATGTAAGAACTACAGGTGCATCGCGCACGTAAGCTCACACACGTACAGGGCCATGGCGCGGCGCATCAATGTAGCTGCGGTTCTGTTTTAATTCTGTTCTCCATCGTCACCTCGATAGTATTAATACTGTTAGTCCTCCTTCCCTCTTTTTCTCTCCCTCTCTACATGCACGGTGCTTCATCAAAAAAAAAAGGGTTTTTAGCAGCATTGCACCAAACGAAAGAGGAGGAGAGAAGAGAAAAAGAACTTCTGGCAAGACGGCGATGCTCGACTGTAACACTTGCTCGTTGTAGTGTTGTTTCTTTGTAAACGAAAAACAAAATTAATTTAAAGCCTCTCACTCCAGAAGGAAAAGAAGAGTGTCATTTTCAAAAGACACAAGAACAACAGATATAATTCTCAAAAGGACTTAAAGGTCAACGGACAGGAATTCAAGTCCAGTGAAAAAAAAAAACAGAAAGGGAGATAACGAAAGAGCATATAAGAAACTCATCTTCAGTAGCTACTCCCCAACACGACCGCAGCCATCGCCCTTGCTGGCAAGAGCCAAAGCTGGGATCTGTACAAAAAACATTGCTCATTTTTTTAAAAAAAAAAAAAAAAGATCCGCCAAACGTGCGCTTGAAGTGAGGAGGACACTCGGCACCAGAGAGAAAAAAAAGGGAAAAAAGTTGCTGACAAAATCACACACCTGAAACCAAAAGAACCATTATGCGCACCACCACTTTCTTTCTTTAACTAGCATTAAAAAAATATATATAAATTCGAAAAAAAAAACCGTAACGCTCCTTTCCGCAATCCCATCCTTTCCTTAAAAGCAGGAGGTATAACAACACCCAACAACGGCAAATACAAAATAAAGAGCTTGAGTGTTACATTTTAATCCCAACAAACTTCATTTAAAATGCAGAACCCACCAACTTCCGGCAGGAAGAGAAATTG
Source organism: Crithidia thermophila (assembly GCA_030849055.1). Classification (NCBI taxonomy): domain Eukaryota; phylum Euglenozoa; class Kinetoplastea; order Trypanosomatida; family Trypanosomatidae; genus Crithidia; species Crithidia thermophila. The sequence goes on from JASAOP010002815.1 coordinate 68,987, forward strand.
GTTCACATACGACAAAAAAGGTAGGGAAATGCAGAGAGGCATTTTCTTTTCCACCCCGAACAACAACGAGAACAACGACAACAGGTAAGGAACAGAAGATGAGAAAGACTGAGAGACGGAGCGAAGATAGCAGAAGGGGAGAAAAAATTGAGAAAAGCAAAGCGTGGTGGCACTGACAAGGGCGGAGAGAAAAGCACAAATAGATTGAAACAAACAAACAAAAAACAACGGAAAAAGATATATATGTGTCAACGAAAAAATAAGCGCAGCAAATGCCAATAGAACAGGCAACACAGCTGTGCCATCTCGAGCCCTGAACTCCACGTGCATACCACTTTGTGCGAAAAAGCAAAACTAGGGAAAAACACAAATGTCAGAAAAACAACAAAAACAAATTATTCAAGGAGGTGCGCGCACCAGAAGGAAACGATGTGCGTTTGCCCAGGTTTGGTGAATAGCTCATCGGTTTGCCAGAGTAAATACGTGTGCGTATATGCGTCTGTGTATGTCAGCAAAAAAAATTTTTATAGCTTTTTCCCTTTCTAGCTTTCACTACAACTACCAGACACAGATAACTGATCAAGGTTGCATTTCCAAAAATACCTTTTTCTTTTTTCCTCATTTAAGCGGCATATTTTGTTTGTTTGGTTTTAACAATTATGCGGACGTTTTGAAAAACTTTTTAGCCTAACAAAAACATTGGGTGTGTGTGTGTGTGTTTGAATATCTGAAGAATAAAAGAGGATAACAATCATGTGTTCAAAACTAGTTGAGGTAAAACGGAGAATAACAAAAAAGCCAGCGGACACATTTGAAATGCTAAAACGAAACAAAAAAATCAGTATAAAAAAAAATAAATAAATGAGACAACGTTTGTGTGGTTGTGCGAGTAGCAGATGAAACAAAGACAAAACAAAAAGTAGTCATATATTTAATTGTTGAAAAAAAACTCGAACGTGAAGTTTGCGTTAACGCTAAACTCTTTGTGACTTCTTCATTAGAAAAAAGCTGCGTCCAAAAATGCTCTCGATGTGCTTTTCCTTCTGTCACCTGTGCGATCCTGCCTGTCGTAAAACTCTTGAAAAACAAAGGAAAAAAATAGTGCCAATGTTGTCTTATATTTCTCTACTTGTACAGCACGCGGAAACTATTCAAAAAGGGAAAAGTAAACAAGAGGGGTGTTCTACATGCCAAAAAAGGCACACCTACTGAAAAGAGAGCGTTGCGCTGCATTTGTTTCAAAATTAAAGAAAAAAAGGATTGAAAGAACAAACAACAGACAACGAGAGAGAAGAAAAGGAGACAAAAGGCACTATAATCTTTTTTTCTTCAAGTTCTAGGACAAAACTGGGAAAAGAAAAACGCACGATTAGAAGAAAGAGAAAAAAGGAGGGAACAAAAGCACTGGATGATAAGGTAGCAGCTGATGATCAAAATCTGAAAAAAAAAAAAGAGTAGCGAATATGAATGAGAGGAGAAGAGAGAAACGAAAAAACTTATCAACAGAAAAAAGAAAATTTTGTAGTGAGAAGCAAAAAAAAAAGAAGCAACTGAGTTTTTTAAAAAAAATCGAAGCTTGTTTTGTCTTTTGATTCTGGAAGCACAGCCGGTTGACTGTTAGAACAAAACTCTTCTGTTCATCCTTTTCTAAGCATTCAAAAATCAATTGTTGCTTTCGATCTACCTTTAAAGGAAAAAAAGCAAAAAAAATGCCTTTTTTTGTCTCTTACAAATTTTGCAATCGCATCCCGAAAAGGAGAGAAAATAAGGTAATTGCACCGTTTCCACTTCAATTTTTTGCAGATGAAGTGCACTTTTTTTTCTCCACTTCCAAGACGTGAATAGAGAAAGACAAAGGCTGTGGGGCTATCAGATTGCATCAGCCTGTTCGTTTTGTTTCACGTGTTTAACAAATGTATATTACATTTTGTTCTTAGTTTAGGTAGTTGTTTATAGTCAAGCAATAATAATAATAAAAGAGAAGGGATACATATTCAAAAACAACCCTCCAAAATTTTGAACATAGAGTTGCTCTGTGAGCTTCTTACGGTGTGTTTTTAACGAAGACACTGACAAACGTCATCGTCACGTGACACAAGCACTTTTTTTTTTTTTTTTTGCGCGCGTGTTCTTTTGTCTTTAGCGCTGACTGTTTTCGTTCCCGTGCTCAGTGGCTGGTATACATTAAAAAAAAAAAAGGTGGAGCAGCAAATAGCACTAGCAAAACCATCTTCTTCTCACCCCTCTTCAGCGTCTCCTTTCCGCGTAACGCTACCGAATAATACGGCAGTCAAAAAAAGTGAAAATAAAAGAAAGGAAACACACCTTTTTCTCCTTTTCCATGCGCAAGCACGTACATCGCGCATTTGCGTTGTGCGAATGAAGCGTGAACGACACAATCTGTTGTTCCGCTAAACATGAGCGCAAACACACGCAGAGAGAAATGTTGAAAGGGTGCGGACTGCAGTGATAGTCTTTTCCAACATCGAAAAAAAAGAAAAAATGAGGAAAAGGAGGGGGAAGAAAGAAGAGGAACACGCTTGCAACATGCGCCACGCGACAAAAAAAAGAAAACGAAGAAGAGAATTCGGCCTAGAATTCTCCCGTTTCCTTTTTTATTCAAGACGAATAAACGCTCATCAGGTTTCTGGAGCTCAGCACCCACCAGAAAAAAAATACAAAAAACCGACTTCCTCATGCACCAGAACCTAACTTCAAAGCAGGTGACACATAAGAAAGTCCTCGTAGCGCACGAAACATTCGACTTCGTCTCGCTACACAGCATCAGCAAGAGGACGTATTGACAAAGCAAAAGACAAACGAGAGAAAAACACAATTTTTTTATGCACAACCTTTAGGAAATATATATATATATATATAAATGTAGCTAAAAATGTGTGCTTTCATTTCATATTCGCTTTTGCTGCTACGCTCTAGCAACAAAAAGCGTCGAAATGAACAAGAATAAATAAAAAATTACTTTACCACAATCGGTTGTGTGTGTATTTGAGGGTAAGCTGAGCCGCGACGCTGTCGCAGGCTGAAGGCACCGATGCCACAGCTCGTTTTTTGTATAAATAATTTTTAACGCTTTGACGTTTTTTTTTTTTTTTTTCGTTGAGTGTTGTTATTATGATTAACTATAGAGCTTCGACAACGACGGTACAAACCGCTGCCATCGCCATCGCCATCCTCTCCCTCACCTTACGATTTATTTAGACCTTCCTCATCTCACAAATTTGTTTTTTCAAGGACGTTTGTAAGATAGGAAGGAGGAAAAGAAAAAGCGCATAAAAACACGAGAGGATAGTAATCGGTGAAACGAAAAAATAAGAAGAACTCAAGGAAAAAAAAAGGAGAAGAAAAAGTAAACACGCAAAAGCAAAAGAATCCTGTCTTCTGAATGACAAACGCGCAGAGTGAAACGAAAAAAAAAAATGTCTGATGCGTACCTGAGAATGCACGTAAACATTCTTTTGACTGCCGATGGCGCGAGTCACTCAGAGTTGACCGTGAAAAAGGAAACAAAAAAAAAAAAGAGATGTCCGCAAAAAAAAAAAATGAAGAAAGCACGCAAAATTAATTCAAACAGAGAAACAGAAAAAAGCTACACTTCGGCAAAAAAAAAAAGAAAGCAAGATAGTAAAAGCAGAAAAGAAATCAGGAATACACACACGAAGACTAACAGAAGTACGACGAGTAGGGAAAGTCAGTCGACGGGCCACCGCCATACTCCATTTCGTCCTCGTAGTACTCGTACTGGTCAAACGACGGCTTGTTCGCGTTGCCCGAGACCACCATCACCGCACCACGATTGTCGTTGATGCCGCAGTAGTTGGGCGCCGAGAAGACGGTCACGACGCGGTCGTTGTGTGTCCAGAAGTACCCATCCATTGCCAGCTGATGCGCACGGCAGATGAAGTTCAGGCGGTTCTTCGTGCAGAAGTTGTTCGACACGGCCGGGCCAAAACTCCATCCGCAGCCGCGCGGGCTCGGCCCGAAGCAGCCGATGCCGATGGCCGGGTCCGACCACAGCAGCCCGTCCACGATGTCGTGCGCCTCCTTCGACAGCTCGCCCGTGTTGTACGCGTGGCGGTCAATGCTGGCGATTTGGTCGATGGTCTGCAGCGCTGGAGAAAGGCCGCCGTGCATCACGAGAAAGCGGAAGCGCGGCGTCGTCACGAGGGCGGCGAGGGGCAGGTCGAGGAAGACTTTGTTCACCGCACTCCACACCGCCGCCCCGGCTGCCGCGCCGAGGGCCGACGTGGCCTCCGTCAGGAACCCGTACACCCGCGACGTCTTCTCCTCCTCGTGGTTGCCGCGGGTGAGGAAGACGAGCGACGGGTACTCCACCTTGAGCGCCAGCAGCAGCAGCACCACCTCCAGGCTGTGCGGGCCGCGGTCGACGTAGTCGCCCATGAAGAGGAAGCGCCGGTCGCTGCTGTCGGGGTTGCGGCGGCGGTGGTCGTACTGCTGGCACAGCACACTCGTGTAGAGGTCCTGGAACTGGCCGTGCAAGTCGCCCACCACCACCAGGGTCTCCGCGGTGTCCACCTCCAGGTTGAGCAGCGTCGGCTCCGCGGCCAACACCTGCGTTGCCGCCGTGCACAGCTTCGCGATGTAGTCCTCCGTCAGCATCGACGACGCCTTCTCCGTGCCGTCAGCCGCTACCGTCGTCGGGGCCGTAATCTCGCCCGCCTCGCCGCAGTGCAGGAGCCACTCGATCAGCGGCGTGAACTCGCCCAGCCGCGGCTTGGCACGGAAGAAGGTGGACTTCTCCTCCTTGCTGTCCCCGCTGTCCGACAGGAGCAGCTTCTTCTTCTCGCCGTCGTCGTCGGCGCTGGAGTCCAAACTCTCGGAGCTGTCCGAGACACCGAGCAGCGGCACCGCGCGGCCGCAGCGCTGGGCGTTGTCGTACGTGATGAGGTTCGGCAGGGTCACCTCCGGAGACTCCGCCAGCGACTTCAGCAGCGGGCCGGGCTTCGTGATGGAGGCCGCAGCGGGGTCGACGTGGGCCGTCGTCGTCAGCGTCGGTGACGCCGCCGCAGCGCTGGCGCATTCCGACGAAGCTGTGGTGCTGCTGCTGCTGCTATTGGTGTTGTTGTTGTTGTTGCATGCCGGACCTGCGATGCGCACCTGCCGCCGGTTGGCGCCCGTGTTCAGCACAGAGGGGGAGTTCTGTGGAGAAACGACTTCCTTGCTGGCACGCGGCACGTCGAGGAAGGTGCGGGTGGTCGAAGTCGTGCTATTGCTCTCACTTCCCGGCGTGGCGGACGACGAAGCGATCTTGTTGGAATTGAAGACGAGCGGTGACTCATTCGCGGTGCTGTGCAGAGCTTCGTGGACGCTGAAGCTGACGTGCGGCTTTGCCGACAGGGACGCGGTGGCGCTGCTGCTGCTGTGCTCGTGCGACGCCGGAGTTTCCACGCAGGCGGGTCGCAGCACCGGTACCTTGCGTGCCTGCGTATCCGCAGTGACTTCCCGCACCTGCTGGGAAAAAACAAGTTGCAGAGCCTTCTCCATACGAGAGGGGGAAGGTTGAGACAAACAAAAAGTAAAAACTAAAAAAAAAAAGAAGTAGCGGACGGTAATGAAAAAGAAAACCTGGTAGTTTAGTACTAGATTTGCCGAAAAAAATCAAAGAAATAAACAATAAAAACCTTGTTAGACAAATTGAGCTGATGCCTCACCTAAGCGCTGTGCTCCTGTGAAGCCTACCACACTTACTCAAGAGAGGAAAGAAAAAAAAAAACGAGCGAATTGAAGAACTACTTTCAGGTGTCGATGTGATTCTTCTTTTCTTTTCTGATATTCGAAACGCGACTTCGCAGACTAGCTGCACCTTCTCGTCTATAATTCTCGATTTTCGTAGAGAATTTCTTTGTTTTCGATTTTTGCTGCAATGACAACACAAACCTCGAACAAAGACAAGCAGAAAACAAAAGGAGATCTGAAAACAATTCAAAAACGAAGAAATAAAAAAGGAAATTGGAAGTTTGCAATCCGGGTGGTCTCAAAATGCGTATTTGAAAGATACTACGGTTGCACTTGCAATTCAAAAATGGATGCTTTTATATATGTTGTCGAAAAAAAGAAATTAGGTGATATTGCAGAAAGCAAAAAAAAAAACAGCCAAAAGTCGTTGAAAAAAACTTAAAGATAAAAAAGAGAACTTGCAGCAATGAAGATTGAAGGACGTTCAGACGTAGATTGAGCAGACTTGCTATGTATATGTGTGTAAAAAGAAAGTAGAAGCAAGGAGTAAGAAAAAAAAAAAAGATGGGATCACACACAAAATAAAATTTGAAAGGGTTAAAGAAAATACAAAATTTTGACAGAACTGTCACGAGGAAAAGTTGTGTGTATTCCAAACTGAAGAGATAGAAAAAGGCTGGAGACACAGTGCGTCAGTGTGTGAATTCTCGAGCAGCCTTTTTGATAGGAACAACACCTTCAGCAGATGAAAATTTTCTTTTTTAAATGCAGAGTGAAAAACACAGCTTTCAGAAGTACGTGCGCGCACTTGTTGGATTGCTGTCTATACACAAACTTAAAGTATACTCCAAAGTTACTTGTACGCCGATAGTGCAATTGTAGCTCACACAATTTGACGTCTCAAGCGCTGGTGTCAAGAAAAAAAAGGAAAAAAAGCACTGATTGGGGGGTATATTTTGACGAGAGAAACTAAAAAGGAAGTAAAGAAGCTAAACAAAAAGAAAAGAAAAAGGGACAGGACAGAGTTTTGTCAAGGTAGTTTTGAGTCAAAGAGATGCAAACAAAATACGTTGGCGTTTTCTTGCAGCTTTTCTTTTGAAGTGAAGATTTCGTCTTGAAAAATGAAAGGAAATAATAAAAGTACTTTGGTTGATAAGGGGAAAAAGGTAGTAAGTTGTGATGATGCCAGGGAGGTTATGTCCTTTCTGTATCACGCCTTATCAAGGTAAAGGAAAAAGACTTTTTTGTTGTTGTTGGGGTGCTTTTGCGATCGTGACGATTGCAACGTGCTGCTTTGTTGAGGTGACACTAAAGTATTCCTGACGCGTTTTTCGTCCTTCTTTCCAAAAAATAATAATAAAGAAATACCTTGGCAGCCTAAATGCAAAAACAAGAGAGTCTCTCGCGACTCTAGTTCTCTGCGTCGATCTTCTTTTTTTTATTTTCTTGCAGAGTCTCTTGTAGCTTAGAAAAACACACTACACTTGCTCTTCTCTTTTTCTTTTTCGCTTTACACGTTTCCTTTTCTATCTGCCAAACGTGAAAATTCAAAAAAAAAAAAAGAAGTGGATCTTAGTGTGCGTCTATCCGAAAAAACTTCAGCACTTGAAAAAAAAAGGATACTGATATTAAACTTTAATTACAGACGTGACGTTGATGTGAAGTGAAAAAAAAAGTGCAGTGAAAGTTTAGTATCGTAACCCTTTAATTATCTAATTTAGAGCTGAAGGAGCGAATCGGACTCAAGAAGAGGGACTGGTTAAAAAAAGGAAACGAATCAGCAGATGTTGCGGCAAAAAGAAAGGCTAGAGTGAGAGAAAAAAAGAGAGAAAGAACAGAGAATAAGCGTGCAAGGAAACAGATGAAAGAAGGGGTAGAAAAACAAAAAGCGGAGGAAGACGGTAAAAGGAAAATGATATAAAGATGTAGCAGCAGAGTGTTTTTAAAAAGCGGTAGCCGAGAGGCAAAGAAAAAAAGTTCACTAAAAGACAAATCAAATAAAAAGGAATAAAAGAAACGCCACAGGGGAGCTTCAGTGAGCGCGAAATGCAGTGAACGTAAAAAAAAAAAGAAAGAAAGAAGGGTTGTTTTCTTGTCGTCGGCTTCGACAAAGTTCAACAAGCACCTGAAACAGAGAGGAAAATAATAGTTAAAATAAAAGGAATGTCAAAGAAGTGAAAAGGAAAAAAAGCAACGTCGAAACTTTTTTGTTAGAAATTAAACCACTGAAAACTAGTATTATATGAAAAGTGTGAAAGTCAGTTTTTTTTTTTCCTTACTTCGTCAGACTCTCTTCTCGGTTCAAAATTAAGATAAAAAAACAAGTAGTGAAAGAAGATAAAAAAAANGGGTCGTGCTATGTACAACGGAAGAGGGAGGCAAAGAACGGAAGAAAAGAAAGGAGTACCAAATCGAGAAAAAAAAGCGAAAAAGGAGGGGAAGAAAATGGGGAACCGGAGACGAACGAAAAAGGAAATAGTAAAAAAAAAAAAAAGGACAGTTGAGAAGAAGGCAAGAAACCAGAGAAAGAAAAAAGCAAAACTGGAGTTGTGGAAAGAAAAAAAAACCAAAGATAGTCTGCTGTTTGTTCTTCGAGGAACCCGAGCGTCGAAAGCTTGTTAGAATCAACGATGCGAGGAGGAAAAGACACAACAAGAGGTAGAAGGAAACTTACAGTGGACACAAAATTATATATTATGGACTGAAAGACAGAGCGAGAAAAAAAGCAAAGTGAATGAAAGTAGAATTTCACGGTATACCCTCGCACCGCAAAACAATATAGCTCGAACCAACGAAAAAAAAAAACTTTTTGAAATCAAATATATATGTTACTGTAGTTAGGGTTATACCTTTATTCTTTCGCAAAATATATGTTAGAAAAAGTGACAAACAAGAGTGTTACGGTTTTCTTTCCTCGTAACACTGGTCGTATTTTACACCTTGTCAGTTTTCCTTTTCGACCACAGAGATTCACCGATGAAAACAAAAATTACCAAAAACTACAGCTAGTAGAAAAAAAAAAAGAGAACTACAGAGTAGAAAAAGAAAAGTTAAAATACAAACTAAGATAGAAAAAGAAGAAGGCGGAATAACAAACCGTACGTGGTTGGTTAATCAAAACCAAATACTTTTTTAAAAAATGAAACGAAAGAGAGAAGAACTTTCAAGCGGGGAAGAAAAACCAGATAGAGAAGCACAGCGCACCTGGAACCAATAAACAAATCAATTGAAAACAAGAAAACGGAAAAATAGCAAAAATCTTACTCTTCACTATTTGGTTTTTGAACCTTCTGATACCAGGAAAAAGTTTCTTAGAATTCTTAATGGATAGAGTTGAAACTTACAAGAGGAAAACTAAAGAGGCAAGCCAAGAGAAACTGAGAGAGAGCAATTCTTATTTTTGTTATATGCAAAATGCCCTTTTCTAATCTCAAGTAAGGGAGCCAGTTAATTTTCGTTCTTTGAGAGCGATCGTACAAGAATACTAGAAAATTGGAACAGAGAGGAGATGGAAAAAAAAGAGGTAAAAAATGCTTGAAAGAAAATCTTTTTTGAATTCACTTTTTTATGAAGGTAGTTGGATTTGATTGAGAGCTGGGTAGCAAAAGCAATACGGGCTGTTAAGCACTGTTGAGCGTAGCCGGGAATCGGGGTGGGAGGAGCAGGTGATGCAGCATGTGTGCGTGTGCATGGGGAAAAAGCAAAAGAGCAAAAAGGAGGGAGGGGAACGAAGCGTGAGAGGTAAATGGAGGGGGAGAAAGAAAAAGAAGCACTTCAACAGTCTCCGAAACAACAGGTGTCGGTAAAAAAAAAAAAGCCTTTTAAGAAAAAAAAATAGAAGCTTACGCGAGCACGCTTTTTCAAAAGATAACAAGGGCAATCTCACCTCCGTTTGCGCACGGAAAAAGAAGCTATAAATAACTTCTGCATCGTCAGCTACGTTTAAATGAAATCTTGAATGCTTGAGCCCAGAAAACTTCCTCGCGCATGCGATCTTGCGCGGCGCCAATATTGAGAGCAAATCACCTTAGCCTGTACAAAGAAAGCTTGAGTGCAGGGTAGGCAGTTGCGAATGCACAGTAAAACTGTTTACAAGAAACACCGTCCACTGTCAAGTATCTTAAATACTTGCATCAAATACTCTCTTTTTGTTGTTTGTTTGTTGTTTACGTACGGCATATGCTTGAGTAGCTAGTAAGCGCGCAACCACAAGAAAATGGGGGAGAAAAAAAAAGACCGCACTGAGACCACCCGTGTCGGCGACAAATCAGAGAAAAAGAAAACACTTTCTTTTTTTTTTTACACAACGATCTCAACAACAGCGAGGTTTTTTGAGAGCGGAAGACAAACATTGGAGGCTATAGAACAGCTGTTGAATTCAGCACGCTCGTCGGGTCTGTTTGGTCGGTCTCTCCCTTTCCCAATTTCCCTTATGATGTGGCAGCTGAAGACGCCAAGTTTTCATCTTTCTTGAAAAACAGGGGCATTCCTTTTTTTTTTAAATAATTGGAGAGTGAAAAGAAAAGGGAAGGCAACGTACATGCGCTTTCAAGATCCTTTCTCATGAGTGGTGCTCGAAGAGAAAGACTGAGAGAAAACCCAAAGGCTGGCGAAAACAAGCACACAGCAAAAAAAAAAAGAAAAATGAACACAAAAAAACCGCGCACAGAAAAAAAAAAAAAGAACGACACAAAAACCAAAGTTCTACAAACAGAAACAAACGAAAAAGACGCCCTGGCCGTCGTCAATACACATTTTTTTTTTTTTACAAATCAGCAAATCATTCAATGCCTCTCACAACTAGAGAATTTGAGGCGGCAAAAATGAGGGAAAACATATTGGCGCAGAAAAGAGAGAGAGGAGACACGGAATATAAAGCTAAAATGTCAGCCTTCTTCTCTAGCCCACCTCGACCCAAAACACGCCCTCAAAAAAAAAAAGAATACGAATATTGTTAGCCAAGACATCACCCAACCTCATTCGGCTTTCCTTTTCACTCTTTTTTTAGTACACGGAACCCTCCGGCGGCTGCGGCAGCTTGCGGTTCTGCGGCGAGGCCATCTCCTTCCGCAGCTCCGACAGGCACGTCTCCATCGTCGTGCGGCGGTCCCAGTTCTTGAAGAGAAGGAACTTGTTGCGGTTCACCGTGCCATCGGGATCCACGCAGGGCAGGTTCACCTTGCTGAGGAAGCGAATGTGCGGCGGCACCTTCGGGTAGTTCTCGTCGCAGTAAATCTCGAGCGAGAGAATGCGGTATTCGAAGGTGCTGCTAGGAGGACCCACGATCGTGCCGTTCCAGTAGTGGAAGTAAATATCGGCCGTGTCGCGCAGACCGACGGAGACGTTCTGGTTGCTGCCGGTGCCCTTCTCACCAGCCTCCAGCTCCTCTAAGAGACGAAAGTTGCGCGGCACCTCGACCATTTTTCGTTTTTGTTCCTTTTTGATTTGGAAGTGTTGTATGGATAAATGCACAAACACACAAGCACACACACACACACACAAATGCACAAACGCACAGGCGCACAAAGAGGCGAGAAAACGAAAAATGAGGGGGAAAAGAAGAGAACGACTTCTATTGCTGAGCACTAGCGCAACACACAATAGTGACAATGAGTTAGGAAACTCAACAAAAACAACAGGTACGGCGAATGCTTTTTTTTTTCTTTAGAAAATGGAATGAGAAGATACACGGAAAGAAAAGTTGCTTACTAAGGTAAGCGAGAGCGGTGAACTCCGCGAAATCAGCGGCAGCAGAGTCGGTTGTTTGGAAAGCGACGAAGGAAAAAGAAGACGAAAGAGAAGTCAAAAGAGAGAGGAGTAAAGAGAAAGGAAATTACAGAAAGTAAGAGCCGATTTGCCCGAGGAACAGTACTGCAATGCACGTTGGGAAAGCAAAAGTGCATTTCACTCAACGACAGTAAAAGCGAAAACAAGATACACTTTGCTACTCTCAACAACAGTGCTTTGCAGTAGTAGCTGAAACGACTTTTAAAGCGAAAGCGAATTCGAGTGCGACATTTTAGAAGATGTCCTCCGCCTTTTTGCTGTTGATCCTGTTTTGCAAAAATATTGCAACGTGGCACGCGCCAACACGTTGCTGTGCCAATGGCAAGACGGTGTTTGCAACTGCATCTATGACCGTCGAATCCACTCGTTTGCTTTCTTTTTTTTTTTGTTTCTCTATGTTTGGATTTCTAAAAAGAAGAAGAGATGACACCACTGTCACAACGCGCACTGCAAAAAACCCCTGAGCGCCAGAACTTTTAAAAAAAAGGTGTGAAGTCAAGAAGCTGATGATACCGAGAACAGAAATGGTGTTCTTTCCGTTAGCTGTGTGGTGCTACTGACCTGCCCCCTTTTTGTCTCCAGGCAAGTATCGCACTCATTGCGTTAGGGATATACTCACACTCACGTGCACGCAAATAAGCGGAGCGACTTCTGCAAAACAGGCGTAAAAAGTCTCTTGCAAGAAAAAAAATAGCTCTACAGAACGCAAAAAAAGAAGGAAAAAAAACATATCGCTCCACGAACCACGAAGAGTCCATTGCAAAACGCAAAAAGTAAAATACAGAGCCTGTCTAACGCGAAGGAAACCCCAAAAATAAAGTCGACCACCGCACAGCCACGGCAGCCAACGCAAAACCTCCCACAACAAAAAAAATCTAAAACGCTTGGCCTTTTTTCTTTCAGCGTGGTCTCAATTCATATCTTGCCGTTGCTTCAAAAGCGCTTCGCGAGTATCTCACCCCTTTTCGCAGATAAAAAGGTTGCCTTCGGTTTTTTTTTCCACCTCAACAGCACCTTCTAAATCACGCAAAAATTCGAAGTCGAAAAAGAAAGACACGCGGAAGACAGGGGGAGGGGGAAGCAAGAGAAGATCATTTGAAAAGCGAGACTGTCTCTAAAACTCTCTTTTTCTAATTTATCCCCCCTCTTCCCGGCAACATGTGCGGACTACTGCGACTCCTCCATGGGCTCGCCGTCCGGATAAAACGTCTCGTCGCTGCCGTCCGGGTGCACGACTTTGTAGATGCCGTCCGGATACAGAATGGACTTCCCGCCATCCGGCGTGTGCCGCTCCGCCTGCCCCGTCGTGCGGAACTCAAACGTCTGCACGCCGTCGGGCATCTGCGTGTGCATCGTCTGCGCGGCGTCGTACCAGTACGTGCTCTTTCCAGAGGGAAAGGTGCACTTGACGTCGCCGTTCGTGAAGTGCAGGATGGTGTGGCCGGAGGGCAGCACCGACTTGACGGTGCCGTTGGCGTAGTGGATCTCCCGCTTGCCGCTGCGGTAGAGCGTCTCCTTCTTGTTCGGGTTGTCGCCCAGCGCTGTTTGCGAGACGACCGTGTCATTCGCAACGTCCTCCGCTGGCGCCGGCTCCGCGTCCCCTAGCAGCTCCTCGCGTGTCGGCACAGCGCTGCGGGTCGACTTCGGCGGCACTGGCGGGTGCGGGGCACCGGCGGAGGGGCGTCGCTTCATGACAGCAGCACCGCCAGCCTGCATGCGTGGCGTGTGTGCCGGGTGACCGGCCGCTTTGCGCTCGTCGACGGGCTTTGCCGAGGCTGCCGTCGACGCCGCCGAGGCCTCGCGCTCACGGCGCTCCTTCTCCAGCTGCTGCTGCCGCTTTGCCTCCGCCTCCTCTTCCTGCCGCTGCTGCGCCTCGCGTCGGCGGCGCCGCTCCTCGTCTTCCGCAGCAGCGGCGGCGGCTTCTTCGGCTCTGCGGCGCTCCGCTGCGACGCTCTCGCGCTGCCGCCTCCGCTCCTCCATTGCGGCCTCCTCGGCCCGCATGCGCTCCTGCATCTGGCGATTGCGCTTCTCACGGGCAGCCTCGTCAGCCGCGTCCGCCCGCGGTGTGAAGTCCATCACGGGTGGGGTGCTGCTGCTGCCGTTGTTGTTGTTGTTGTTGGCGTTGCTGCTGCTGTTGCGGCGAACAGAGCCCTTGCGGTCGTTGGCGGTCAGCTCCTGCGCATCGAGGCTCGGCGCTGCCGTGCGCTCGCGTGCGGCGGAGGCGGCGTTGCCGCGGCGCAGCACCGGTGCCGTGTTGGGTGTGGCCTTCTCCTCCAGCGCGGCGATTTGCTGCTCCTTCGCCATGGCGAGCAGCTCCGCGTTGCGCCGCGTCAGGGACTCGACATCGCGGCGCATGCGGGCCACCTCCACCTTGTGCATGTTCTCCCGCTCCCGCAGCGTCGAGGTCAGGTCCTCCAGTTGCGCACGCAGCGAATCGTTCTCCTGCGACAGGCGGCGGTTCGCCTCGCGCTCCGTCACGAGCAGCGCTGACACGTTGCGGTGCCGCTCCTCCACCGCGCGCAGGTCTTTTTGGGCGTCGCGCTGGTCTCTGGCGCGGCTGCCGTCCGTGTTGGCGCGCTCGTCCTCGAGCTGCTGCTGCGTGCTGTAGCGGTAGGCCTCGAAGCGCTGCTTCTCGCGGTCGAGCTGCTGCTTCGCCGTGGCGTAGTGCTCGCGCTCCTCCTGCGCTGCCCGGATCTCCTGCTCCAGGTTCAGCATCAAATCCTCCTCCTCGCGGGCGCGGCTCGACACAGCCGACCCGTCGCGCGTGGAGCTGGGCGGGCGGCGGAAGTAGTTGCGATCGGACGCGCTGACGTCGTCCACGTCCGGGTCGGTGTAGCGCTGTGCCGAGACGCCGCTGCCGGCCCGCCGCGGTGTGTGCCCGCCGTAGCGGCTGAACTCCGCCCCGCCAAACTCGTCCGCGCCGCCACGGCCGGCACTGCGCGGGATGCTGTCAGACGACGCAGCGGCGGCCGTGCGCGGGGGCGCGTCGTAGTCGAATCGACCCGCCGATGCCGGCCGCGCCGGTGGAATTTCGGGGTTCACCCACTCCGGCTTCTTCTTGGCGGCCGCGCTGGCCGGCGGGCGACGTGGCTGCTGCGCCGTCTGGTGTTGCTGCTGCTGCTGCTGCTGCGGTGAGCGTGACGACTCACTGGTGGAGCTGGGCGGTGGTGGTGGAGTGCTGGCGGCTCGGTTGGGCGGTGGGGCCTTGCGCGGCACCGCGACGACGACTTCGCCGAGCGGGTCGTGGCTCTTGGCGTTGCGCATGTCGAACGCGATCGCCTCCCGCAGCGACTTTGAGTCGCGCCGCTCGCGGTGCATTTTGTCGCCGTCGATGGTGTTGCTGTTCGTCGTCGTGGCGCTGCGCGACGGCGAGTCGGCGGTGCCGGCGGCCGCGTACGACAGTCGGCCCTCGTCGCGGCGCAGAAACTTGAAGGACTCCTTCGGCTTCGGCTTGGAGCCCTCCGCTACAGAGACGCGCGACATGGGAACTAAAAAAGGAATGGAAGCAAGAGGAAGAAGAAAACTATACAGAACAGAAAGATGTTGACGGAAACAAAAAAAAAAATGATACAAAAAATAGGAAATGAATAGCCTTTGGTGCACACGTGTTTAGGTGAATGAGTACGTGCTTCTACAGATAGGCGTACAAAATCTGCAACTCAGAATCGCTCTGATGTCTGCGCTAACGAGCGTGCAAAGAAGGAAGTGACAAGAATTGTGAAAAAAAAAATGTTCAACAAATGAACACACAGCAAGAGGGCAAAACGGGGAAATAGGGTAGTTGGTGAGAGAGAGCACTCGTCTACGCACATAGATAATTCTGCCTTCAATAACTTTTAAAAGTAGGTGCTAAAATACTCCTCGACAAAAGGGAGTAATTCACTGACTCGAGCACCCGGTTTTCGCACAAAACAACAGAAATACAGAGTGCCAAAGCATCGTGTATGTTTCAATGCAACGAAGTTCACAAAGCGTTGACAAAAGAACTCCGTGATGCCTCGTAGTGCAGACGCCAGCAAAGCCTTTTCGGTGAAAAAAAAAAATCATTACTGCTTTAAAAGAAAGCAATAGCTTGCAATAGTTTTTAAGCCTTTTTGCTTAACGTTGCATGCGTTTTTTTTTTTGTTTGTTTGTTTGTTTGATATATTACTGTAGTCTATCAGTGCGCACTCCACCTCACAAACTCACGTGCAGATGCACAAGGTTTGTTGGCGGAATAAGCGCAAAACAAAAGGAAAGGAAAATGCAGGAAACAAAAAAAAGCCGGAAAGTAAAATGGGACAGCTCCCACGATGAAGAAAAAACCTTTGGCAGAAAGCCGCACACAGTAAGCGCCGCAGAAACCTCACCGTTTCGCTTGATAGAAAGCGGCAACATCGCATGCCCCATGCTGCCGTTCAAGCCTCGGCAACCCCAAAAAGCGCTGACAGCAGCACAAAACTGACTGCGCGCCAGTTTGCAACAACAAGAAAAAAAATTAAAGTACTGATGATACACTCTATGGAAGGAAACTCGAAGGAAACAAACAAAACAAGTGGAGCCGGGCACACCTTCGGGAAGGGTACAATATCGAAAAAAAGAAAGAGTTTTCCGTCCGCCAAAAAGGTGTTTTGCTCTCAAATTTGAGCAAGAGCAGCCCGGCACAAGTTTGTCTCTCGCCAAAACAAACAAGACAGTTTCTAATGTAATGTACAAGCACAACAAATGAGAAAGGGGAAGCAGTAACACAACAACGGGGCCAATAAAAAAACAAGACGGTCACACTCTCAGCAACATGAGACAAAAAAAAAAGGCGAGAAGACAGCAGAGGAGAACAAGGGACTACCAAACTTCAAGAAGAGGAAAGGCATTGAAGTGAAAGAAGATGCACGAAGACCTATTCCTCTTCTCACATGTAGCGGTCGACATAGCGGCTACCGCGGCGCTGCTTCACCTCCTGGTCCGTCACCTGATCAACAGGTTCACGGCGCTCCTCCGTCGGCGGCGGCGTCCCTGCCTTCTCCTTCTCCTTCTCCCCGGGCATCGGCACGAAGGCCAGCAGCAGACACGCCAAGACGTAGTACATCGACAGCAGCACCACCACACCGACCAGCAAGGCGTTGGCCAGCATCCACCACAGCGGCACCCGCGTCGTCGAGGCACGGTGGCTGTGCAGGCTCTCCAGCGCGCTCTGATGCTGCGTGGACATGGCGCGCGACTCCTCGGCTCGTTGCGAGTTGAGGTCACGCACCAGCGCCTCGACTTGGCTGACCGCCGCTGACGTGTGCGACGCAACACCGTCGACCGCTGTCTTGACCGCTGCCGTCTGCGCCGTCAACTCGCGCTGCACCACCTCCTCGACGCTGTCGTGCAGATGCGGCAGCACGCGCTGCTCCACGGCGGACGTGACGCTGGCCGCTAGAGTCGTCTCCACGACGGCCTGCATCGACTTGGCGGTGGTCTGCGTGGCCTCCGCTACCAGCTGCGTCACGTGCACGCCATCCTCCTTTTGCCGGTCCGCCAGCTGCAGCATCGTGGCGTCGAGCAGCTGCTGAATATCCGCGATGGCCGGGGCAGCGCTGGTGCTGCTGTGGATGTCCTCCAGCCTTGCCAGGAGGCTGCTGATGGACGCCACCACAGCGGAGTGTGCCGCGTCGTGTTGCGCGGAGAGAGCGTCCATGCGGGTCTGCAGATCCGTCCGCGCCTTACTCACCTCCGCTTGTACAATGGACGTGACTGTGGTGGCCGCGGCACCACCGCTGCTGCCCGCTGCCTCTCCATTCGTCGGCGTCCCATTGGCTATCTGACGTTGCAGCGTGGACTCTTCGTCCTGCAGCGCGCGCAAACCCTCCAGTTCCACACGCAGCTTCGCCGCGACCTCCGCAGAGGCACCGTGTTGACTCTTCTCTGACGATGTCGAGGCTGGCAGTGCCTCCATCAGCGCGATGATACGACGCAGGTGGTCCTGCGATGCAGTTCGGATACGCGCCTGCGCCTCCCGCTGCTCCGCGGTGAGATCGGCGAGGGCGAGCGGGGGCTGCAAGAGCTGTACGGCAACAGCCTGGTCCTGAAGCGCGCGCTGCATCTCCGCGACGCGCTGCATCAGCGTGTCCACGCGACCCGCCTGCTCCTGCGCGCTGCCCTCGAGAAGGCTGCGCAGTGCCGCCTCCAGCTCCGCTCTGTCCTCCGTCGAGGCGGTGCGCAGCGACTGGGCCACGCTCTCCAGCTGCGTCTTCATCTCCGCCCCCGTGGCGGTGGCCTGCACGGCGGCCAGCAGCTCCGCATCGCGTTGCGCCATCGCATCGCCCATCGCCGCGAGCTGCCGCGTCGTGTCGGCCTGCCACGCCAGCTGGTCGGGGTGCGGCTGCGCAGCGGTGGCGAGGGCTGTCTTCGCGGAGGCTGCCGTGGTGGCCGCCGTGGCAGCGCGGAAGTCCTCCGTGGCGGACTGCAGCTGCGTGAGGAGGAGCGATGCGTCGCGGCTTTGGTGCAGCGTCGCCTCATTGAGACGTTCTTCTAACCGGCGCAGCGCGGCTGCCTGCGCCTCCACCGACTGCGTGAGAGAGTCGGGGATAGCGACCGTGACCGGCGCCGCGGTCGTCTCTGCTTTTGTGCTGCTGCTGCTGCTGCTGCCCTCTACATCGCTGTCTTTGCTGGTGGCGGGTGTGGCATTGATAGCGTTCTCCTTTTCTTTACTTTCTCCTTCGCTCTCTGCACGGGCAGCTGTCGGCTGAGTAGCGCTCTGCTCCACGGCGGCGGTCACGCCCTCCGCCAGCGCCGTCATCTTCGCCGTGAGGCTCGTCTCCTGCAGGTGCAGCTCCTCCTTCATGAAGGTGAGGACGCTGTCGATGTACTTGTACATCGGGGTGAGGTCCACCGCCCCCTGACTCTTGTGCAGCTCCGCCTGCAGCGTCGACACGAGCTCCGTGCGCAGACTCGACAGTTCCGCGGACGTCTTCGCCGCCAGCTCAGAGGCAGCGGCGGTGGCGGCAGCGGCGACCTGCGCTTCCTCGCGTGTACGCGTCGCCTCTGCATGCTCGTCTGCCGTGGCTGACTGCGCTGCCGCTGACGCTGCTTCTGCCGCTGCTGCTGCGGACGCCGTTATTGTGTTCTCGTGTCGGGTGAGCGCTGCGTCGATCTGCTCCTGCACACTCGCCGTGACGGAGGCGGCGACGCTGTTGGCCATGTGGAGCAGCTGCTGCTCGATGGCCTGCTGGTTCGCCTCTTGCAGCCTCTCCACCCCAGCCGCCAGCTCCGACCAGCGCGGCGTCAACACCGCCTCGACGGCCTCTGCGACAACTTCGCGAGAAAGCGGGGCGGGCGGCGCCTGCAGCACTTCCGAAGACGCTGCAGCGGCCACGGGGGAAGTTGCGTGATCTTCCTTGCTTATCATCTCCGTCGATTCCTTATCGTCTTCTGCAGCACCGTCTGGCTTTGAGGCCTCCGCGCTCGCCTGTGTCTTCGCCGCCGCAGCAGCAGCAGCAGCCGCGGTGGCTGTCATCGCCTCGAGCTGGTGCTGCACGGTGGCCATGGCGGCCTGCACCGCCTCCGTCGTGTGCTGCTGCACCGCCGCGGCGACACTGTCGCTCACCACCTGCGCGACCGTCAGCAGCTGCTGCTGGCTCTCGTCCTGCTGCAGCGTCAGCTGAGCCGACGTCGCGGCCACCTCGTGCCGCAGCCGCTCCACCGCCGCCTCCACCGCCCTCACCGTCTCCGCATCGACATGGGATGTGGTGGTGGTGGTGGCGTTGGTGGTTGTCTCAGTTGGCGGTTGTGATGTGAGGGCAGGCGTGGAGGCTTCCTGGGTATGGCGGAGGTGCTGCTCGAGGAGAGTCTGGAGGTGCTGCAGGGCCTCGCGGGTGGAGGCCTGCTCCTTCACCACGTCCCCCACCGCCTCGTCCACGGCGACAAGTCGGCTCTGCGTGGAGCTGACGAGGTCGAAGACCCGCTCGACCTCTCCGACCAGCTGCGTAGTGTCCACGTCGCCGTCGTCGTCACCTCGGCCGCCTTTCCCGCAGCGGCCTTTTGTGAGTTTCTTCACTTCGGCCGTGATGATGTGGCGCAGCTCGTCGGTCGACGTTTGCACCGCCGTCTCCACCATTTCCTCCAGCGCTTTCATGTTCACGTCACCACTGCCACTACTGCTGCTACCGGTCCTGTTGCTGTTGTGGCTGCCCATGGCCACCTCGGAGGCGTGCGGCATGTCTGCGAGCCAATCGTTCACCAGATTCGCCAGCTGCTCCTGCTGCGTGGCAGAGGCACGCTCGACCGCCTCCGACACCGCAGCGCTGATTTCGGCAATCACCGCCGGTGCGGCATGCCCGTCTGCGGACGGTGCGGATGGCGATGCGGGGCTGCCGACCACCGCCGACTGCACGCGGGTCTGCAACGCGTCAAAGTAGGCTGCCGTGCGCTTCTCGAGGTCCGCCAGAATCCGCGTGGTTGCCTCGGTGGTCGCACTCTCCTGCGGTGGAGGTGCGACGGCGTCCGTTGAGCCACGGGAAGGGGCGGCCGACACAAGAGGGCCCAGCTGCTCCATCACGCGGGCACTCACCACTCGCGCCACCGCCTCCACATCCAGCGCGGGTGATGCGGCGGCGGCACCGCCAGCGGATTCCGCCGGAGGAACGGAGAGCGAAGACGGAGTCGCCGCAGCTGACGTCGGGCTGCTCCGACGGGACACGCGGAGCTGGCGCACCTCGTCCTGAATCGTGTGCAGCAGTATCTCCGCAAAGTTGCGCAGGGCGTCGTCGTGGGTGACCTGCAGCGCGTCCAGCTGCTGGCCCGTGCGCACACTCACCTGCTGCACCACCAAGTTCGCCACATCCGCCAGCTGCGCCTGCAGGCACTCCTCCATCACCTCCCGCTCCGTCCGGCTCATCACATCACCCGCCGCGGCAGCCGTCGCGGTTGTGGCCGTTGTCGCCGGCACCTTGTTCGAGTAGCTGTCGTGCGGCACCACCGGCGTGACGTGCACCTCCGCCAGACTCGGCATGGCGAGCGCTAAGATGGCCCGCTGGATCTCCGCGTCCTCGGGGTGCAATGTGGCCTCGACGTGGAGGGCGACGTGCTCGGGCAGGCCCCGCAGCAGGTCGCTGGACGGGCCGTAGCCGCGGGAGCGTATGCGCAACGCGGGGACGGCGGCGGCAGGAGAGGAGGAGGAGCTCTGTGAACGCGCTTGCGTGCCGGCGCCAAGAGCACTAACAGCAGCAGCGGTGTGGGCCCGCGCTGCGAGACGCCGTGCGACTGGCGTGCGTACGCGGCGCATCGCGAATTTCAATTTTCGCTTCCTTTTTTTTTTGTGTGTGTGTGTGTAAACTATTAAATTTTTTTTGTATGTGCTCTAAGGAACGTCACGAGGTGAAGATAGGAAAGCCAAGGGCAAAAAGAAAACACAGTTGACGAAAAATAAAGAACTTTTTCAGGTGTTTGCTGCGGTACGCAATCTATGGTGCTTAAAAAAAAAAATAACGAATAAGAAAAAGTGGGAAGTGGTCGCTCGATCGCGTGCTCTCTCTTAAACACGCAACAACAAAAAGGAGGTCACGCCTAAGGAGTCACACTGTTGCCGAGCGCAGTGCAGGGTCCGGTCAACTTGAGCTACCGACAAAACACAGAATAAGAAAGAGTTTGTGCTATCAGACTGAAATTGCTAATACAGGTACATGAATGTATGGGGCCTAACCGGAGAAGTGTTGCCCGTCAAGTGAATCAGAAAATGTTTTTTTTTTTTTCCGAGTGGGTGGGTTGGTGTGTGTGTGTGTGGGTGTGTGTGTTCGCAGTGTTTTACCAAAGTTAATTAACGAAGTCAAGCGATGCAGGTGATTCGAATAAAAGAGGAAGATAGATGGAGGAAGGTGCACACCACCAATTCTGTTTCTGGTAGAGAATGCGTATCACAAGACAAATCAAAAGTGTGGTTGAGCCCAGTGGTTTTCCCTTTAGTGGCGAAGGGAATAGAAAGCGAAAGAAAAAGAGAGTAAGAGAAGAAGAGAGGCCGAAGATGAAAAGGTGAAAGACTCAGCAGTAGTGGTAAATTTACTTCAAAAGCTGCTAGCAGAGCGCAAGATTCAGTGCCACTCCACGACACCGCCCAAAAAATGCGGTGGCAAATACTCAAGCCCGTTCCGCAGAAATCAATACCGATAAGAAACGAAGAGCTGCGCGTTGAAATAAAAAAGAAGTGACACTGTACAAAAACACGTTTATCAAACTTCTTCTCATCGAAAAGGAAAAACTTTTAAATACAAAACATCTTGAGTTTTTTTTGTTACAATTTACAACTCAAAGTACACTTGAGCGAACAAAAGCGACGCAGTGAGGTATGAAATAAAGAAACATGGGAGTGGTAATAATGGAAGTACAAGGTGAAAGATGGAACACACACAGCTGAACAGAAGAAAAAAAAGCTACAAGCACGCCGGAACGCGTAAATGCAAATACTCCATATCAAAAAGGAGAGCATCAAGGAAAACTTAGCATAGCTGCAGGAATAGAGAGGCGATGCCCTACACACAAAGAAACACAACCAAAGTGAGCAGCGATCTCACAGACGTTACCCGCACGATCAGAAAAAAAATTAACGTGTGAAAAGGAAAACATTCACGTCTCGCTGCTGGCTGCAATAACGACTGCCACACCCAAAACATAGAAGCCTCCCCAGCAAAAACAAAGAAACAAACAACAAAAGCAACAACAGCGAAGTTCACTATGCAAAAACATGTTATTTGTATTTTCTGACAAGCACAAACGAACACTTTTTTTTTAGTAAAGTAAAACAGAAAAAGAAATCTTCTCTACGGGAATGAACAGGAAAACAAAAAAGGTAAACGAGTAGTGACGCTGCGCGCGTCCTCTCGTCAGTGTATTCTAGAAAGAAAAAATATATATAGTAAAGAAAACAGAAACCGCAAAAAAAAAAAAAGAAAGAGCACGATGTAAGGACAATCTGCCGACAGCGAAAAAGTACCAAACACGCCGATGATCCAGCGGAAGAGAAGAGAAAAGAGATCTAGTTGTGCAAGCACTATTTTTTTCTCCATGGAGCACACGTTGAAGAGACAACTCATCCTTGCTCTGTAAACAAGAAGGCAAGAGGTTCTTTGTTTTTCTCCTCTTCTATCGGCGGTTGCGTGCGTCGGCGTGTCGGCTGTACTTCTCGATCTGGCGGCGCAGCTCCTCAATGCGGCGGACCTGCGAGGACAGGATGGTGTCGACGCGACGGCAGTACGTGCTCATGGAGTTGTCCGGGTTCTCCGCGGCGTTGAGCTGCGTCATCTCGTCCTTCAGGAGCTCCATCATCGAGTCGATGTGGTGGCGGTGCGCCAGAATCAAGTTGTCCTCCTCGATGTCGAGGCTGTCGCCGCTGTCGTACGGCGACGGGTCCGCCATCGGCGTCGGGATGGCAGACGAGTAGCCGCTGTTCACGCGGCTGTGGGTCGGGGTGGCGCGGTAGTACGGCTTCTGCTGCGGCGAGTTGCCCGTCACCGGGCGCGAGCCGAAGCTGCGGTTCGAGCGCAGCGTGTTGTCGAAGTTCTCCTCGCCGGGCTTCTGGAAGCTGTTGCCCAACTTCCCACCCGGAGTGCCCGGCTCCCGCGTGCGGGTCTGGCTGGAGGAGCGCGAGCTCGTGACCACCCGCTCCTTCGCGCGGCGCTGCGCAAACGTGCCGGAGACGCCGACCGTCTCGATGTGCTCCGTCGGCATCTGCCCCATCATAATCTCCTCCGCTGCGCTGTGCGCTGACTTGTCCTTCTTCAGCTCCTTGACACGGTCGGCGTAGCGCAGCGTGTTCAGCGTGTGCTCGCAGCTCCCGCTGGCTGGGCTGACGTTGCCGATCATCACCGTCCGGCTGTTGCCCGTGAAGCAGTCGCGCAGCACCGCGGTCAGCTTCGACCCGCGAAACGGGATGTGGCGGTGGTTCTGGTCCAGCGCGCGGATGCACTCCTTCAGTGCGAAGAGGGACTTGTTGATCTCGGCGCCCTCCAGCCGCGTCGTGCGGTCGCTATCGAGGGTGTCGGCACCGCGCTCTGACCCGGCGAGGTCGATGAAGGTGAAGCGACCAAAGAAGCGGTTCTTCTCGTTGACGATGGTGATGTGCAGGATGGCGTGGGAGCGGGAGGAGTCGGCGTTCATGCCGGTCGAGCCCGCCGCACGGATCGTGTTGCCGTAGTCGATGATCTCCATCAGGTGGTCGGTGCTGTCGACGCGGTGCTCCGTCAAGCCGCACACGTTGATGACGCCGCGGCTGTCCTCGCGGCAGGCCAGGCGCTCGCGCTCGTTGAGCAGGTCGTACAGCTTGCCGCCGTAGATCTCGAAGAAGGAGACGTTGATGCCGTGGCCGGGGCTCAGCCGCGACCATAGATCCTTTGCGGCCATCAGATAAACGCCCTCCTGGTGGTCCTTGCCGAGCATTGTGTAGGTCTTGCCGCTGCCGGTCTGGCCGTAGGCGAAGCAGGTGGCACAGCCGCCCTCAAACACCGTCTCGATCAACGGCTTGCACGCCTCCTCGTACACGTCGCGGTTGCCCTTGCGGTCGTCCATCACGACGTCGTAGGTGAAGCGGTGCTTCTCGATGTAGCGGGTCAGGTCCACCTTCTGCCGCGGCTCCAGCAGGGTGATGGTGTGGTTGTTCTCCGGGTCCGTCGCCAGAATGTCGTACAGCCCATCCGCCTGCTCATTCGCGTTGAGGGGACGCTTGCGAATGACAACGGTGATGCGGCTGCCACGACGACGCGCGGCTGCGCCGTTGCCGCTGCTGCTGCCGCCCTCCGTCGCCTGCCGCCGGCCAAACGGCGACGGCGACGACGCACCGATGCGGCTGCGCGGGCGCGAGGGCGGCTTCGTCGTAAAGGCACCGGCACGCGGGC
This sequence comes from Crithidia thermophila, assembly GCA_030849055.1. NCBI lineage: Eukaryota > Euglenozoa > Kinetoplastea > Trypanosomatida > Trypanosomatidae > Crithidia > Crithidia thermophila. The sequence continues at coordinate 93,331 of JASAOP010002815.1, forward strand.
CAGCGTCACCGTCCTCCGCGTTCGGGTCCCGCCGCTGCGCTGACGCCGGCCGCTGCTGCTGCTGCTGCTGCTGCATTTGCTGCTGCTGGAGCTGCTCAGCCGCCGCCTTTTCGCGCTCTCGACGCTGCTGCAGAAGCTGTTGTTGTTGCTGCTGCTGCTGCAGAAGCTGTTGTTGCTGCTGCTGCTGTTCTGCGCGGCGCAGCGGAGTGGGAATGCGCGCGGGGACCGCCGGTGCGTGCGAGGGCGCCTGCGCGCGTGCCGCGGGCTCGCTAGTGGCAGGTGGCGGTGACTTCGGGGCCACGGTGGGGGCCTGCACACTTGCCGCGGCGCCGTTGGCCGGATCGCGCTTCAGAAACTGAATGAGCTCGAAAAGCTTCCGGCGGTCTGTCATGACGATGACGCCGACGGAGTGGTAGTCCTGCATCGTCAGCTGCTTGAGCTGCTGCACCGACGTGACGCCGCCCTCTACAAAGCCCTGGATGGCGTGCTCGAGGCCACCCTGGGAGAGCATCTGCTTCAGCTGCGGCTCCATGGAGAATACTTCTTTGTTTTGTTTGTTTGCTTTTTGAGGTTTTGATGTACTGGTTGTTGACAAAGAGGGACAAGAAATAATTGCCTTCTCTACGTTGATGCTTGTGAAAGCTCACTGCCAGGCGACGCGATGAGAAAAAAGCAGTTTACTATTGCTCTCGCACCACAGTCCTCAAAACTTGAGAAAGAAAAAATGGATGCTGTCGGGAAGCCCGATGCGTTGAAAGGTGAACAATACGAGAAAAGGAAAAGAGGAAAAATAGCAAGTTCTAATGTAAATTTCAAAGTTGTAACCAAATGAGAAGCAAATGGGGAACTAATCGAAAAGGACCCACACCTGCGAATGTCTCTGGGTGGATGTATGCTGTGTGCGCGCGCGTGTATGCGTCGTTGCGAGAACGGTGTCCAGAAACACTGTGCTGTTTGAAGTACCAAGATGAAGGTGCAGAGGGGGAAAGAAATGGGGGGGGAACGTTGTGGCTAACACGCAGATCACCATGAGGGTTGAGAAAGGTACTTTTTTTAATTACAACTAACAGGCGTCCTGTACATGCAAAAGGTCGCTGCTCCGACTCTTCGTGTGCTCTGAATCTCTCAGCATTGTCCTCAGTCTGATCCCTCTTCGTTACCCTCGTGTACGACAGTGTGAATCCCATTCCGCTCCAGCTTTGCGAAACCTTTACGTTTGATACATAAAATTATGTCAAGACGCGAAGGTGTGCCGCATCGAGAACGGTGCTCTTCCGGCGCACAACAAAACGCAAGGCGCCAAAGCGCCCGTCTATCTCCGCGACACTCTTTTGTGCTCATTTTTTTTTTTTGCTTTGACGGAAGCCAGAAAAATTAAAAACAGGCACACTATAGTGTATAGAAAAAAAAACAACTCGCTTTTTGAGTTGAAAAAAAGGACTCTTTTCATATTTATCCGTTACAGACAACGAAGAGAAAAATAAAGTCTGAAAACCGCCGCGGTCTGATACGAAAAGTATTTCACTTAAAACCAGGATAGTCAGGAAGATTCCGTCATTTTCCTTCGCTTCGTTTCGTATTCGCGAGACGATGCTTTAATGTACGGACAATGAAAAAAACCATGACCTTACAAAAAGCCACAAAGAACAAAGACAGAGAAAAGGGAAAATTTTGCTTTGACTTCCTTTAAAAAGTGGAAAAAAAAAACTTTTCATATATAGTGAGAGGCGCATTTACTTTTACTTCCGTTCAACTCCGTAACCCACAAACATCCATATTTACGCACAATCGAGTGGAGAACAAAAAAAGAAACCAATTTGAGTTTATCTTTAGTGGGCACGGCTGCCACAAGCGTATATGGTCGTGGTGACTCCCTCAGCACCACCTTCAAAAATTGTTGCAATTGTGCACTGCGCCCTCAAGGCACATTATGCTGCGGCAGCTTCATAAAAACTAACTCAAGCCATTTTGCAGTCACGCACCTCATCCCGCGGCATGCGCTACCGCGCACAAGGGGGAAAGGGGTAATTTTTTGTCGGCACAATCGTGGTGTTTGCTTTCCTTCATATGTCGGTGCGCGTATGCTATGCTTGTCGCAAAACGAAAACATGAGAACGTGTGGTAAACGACACAACACAGCAGCTGTTTGTTTGTAAAGTAAAAGTGGTCGTTGTTTTTTTAATTTTGTTCTTTCTTTTTCTTTTCAATTCTCTTCAAAATAAATAAACGCTTTAGCTTTTCGCTTCTTTCGTCGTTTGCTTTAATTGTTGCTTTCTACTGGCTCAAAAAAACTACTTTTTTTACGAGCGGGACACATCGCGTGTGAACGCTCGTCAAAGCTGATGTCTGATACACATTGCAGCTTCCACAAAGGTTAAAAAAAGGAAAAATCGCCGAGACCAGTATTTAACAACCAAAAAGAAAAGTCAAAAAAAAAAAAGCAAGCTAGAGTATTTTTTCCAGCGTGTAAGTCTTCAACCAATAAATAATAGTTATCTTTCCTCCAGCAAAGAAAAAAAAAAGTGAATGCTTTCTTTCGTGATGGTATGCAAATGTTATATATCTTCCTTTTTTTTCTTGTTGTTCATCGTAGACCTCGTCGCAGCACTGCTAGAGTTTTTCAACACAGAAAAGCATACACGCAATAAGAAAAGGAAGAATGAGGGCTCGCATTCACTCTCCCTTTCGTACCCTTTATTATTCTATAAGCATTAAGAGGAACTATAAAGTAGCGTAAAAAAAAAAGGGAAAAGGGCCAAAGATATAGGTTTTCTCTCTCGCCTTTCAACATCAAAAGAAAGAAAGGAGAAACAAAGTAAGAAAACATTGAAAGAAAAGTGAAAAAAGAAAAAAGGTCAGAGCAGAGCGAAGCTTTCTATCATTCTTACAACGGTCGCGCATTCTGTAGCAGTTGCTTTACATTGTTGCGCGCGACAAGCGACTTAAAGCAACATCTACAACGCAGGCGTTCTCTGCGTGACCCACCTAAAAAAAAAAAAAAAACAGAATCGGCTTCGTCTGTGGTAGCCGCTGATGCGCTATTACAGACCCACCGGCTTGCGCTGCTTGCCGTTGAAGTGGCTGAGGTAGATCATCATCTTCACACGCTTCGAGATGATGGCGATCGGGCTCGTGGGGTCGATGAAACGCCACATCGAGAAGAACTCGTTCTTGGCCAGTGGCAGGGCGATCATCGTCGACTTCACCAGCAGGTAGGCCGCCAGCTTGATGCGCTCCCAGTCCACGAAGAAGGACAGCACGTTCGTCAGCTTCTCCGACCCGGACAGCTGCTTGTTGCCCTGGCTGTAGGCGCCGGTCTTGGTCATGACGTGCGCCACGCCGTAGAGCATCACGCAGTAGTAGTGGAAGACGAGGGTGCCGACCTTGGGGTCGAGGCCGGCCAGCAGGTCCATCGGACCCGTCACGCAGTCGCCGCCGCACACGAAGTAGTCGAAGCAGGCATCGCGCAGTGCCGGGGTGCTGAAGACGGAGTAGAGGGCCCAGGAGAGCAGGTTGATGCAGCAGCTGTGCATGTAGCGGAAGCGGCAGTAGCTGAGGATCGCGGACTGCACCTTGTCCTCAATCACGGCCATCTGCTCCGCGTCGTCGCAGCGCAGGTTGGGGATGCCCTTAAGGTTGTTGGCCAGGCGAATAGCGTCGCGGAAGCAGCACGTCATGCCGCCGCCCGTCAGCGGGTGGCGCTGGTTGGCGTGGTCGCCGATGCCGACGTAGCTGCGGATGCTCGGGAAGCCCGGCGGGTAGCGCGCAACTGGCATGCTGCGGAGCCCCTTCGTGTCCCGAGCCACGCGGATGAACTCCTCGCGCATGTGCTCCGGTAGGCACGGCGCCACGTCCTGCACGAGCCACTCGCTCTGCTTCTCCAGGCTGGGCAGCGTCGGCTTGTTGTAGTCGACCAGCATCCGCAGCTCGTTGTCGTCGAGGCGGTAGGAGAGGATCGGGCCCGTCTTGCCAAAGAAGACGGTGCCGCGCTGCTCCTTCGGCAGACGCACCACCTTCAGAATGAGACCGACAAAGTTGGAGTGGTAGTCGGAGGCCGGGGTGTAGTGCTGGTAGCGGCTCTTCCACTTGGACATGCCCCCGTCGCACATCAGCACCAGCGGCGCCGTCGCAATCTTGCGCACGGTGGGCGCCATCGGGTCCGCCTTCGCCGGGTCCTCGCGGAACGGGTTCGGCGGCACCTCGTACTTCTCCAGCACCGTGTACTCGACACCGTAGGCGCGCTCGGTGAAGGACAGACCCTCCGTCAGGATCGTGTTGACGGTGCCCTCGACCATCGTCACGTTCTCGCTGCAGTTCTTGTACACGAACTCGCGCAGCTTCTGCACAAACTCGCCAAAGTGGAAGGAGACGCCGTGAGCGCCCTTGCGGTAGGGCAGGTCGACCTGCTCGCCCTTCTGGTCCACCACGACGTAGCCGTGGCAAGGCATGCCCACCGACTCGGCGCACTCCTGCATGCCCAGCTCCTTCAGCGCGTTCAGGCCGCCCGGCTGCAGCAGCTCGCCAACAATGCGGTCGGGCTTCGTGAAGAGGGTGCGCTCGATCATGAGCACCTTGCGGCCCTGGTCGGACAGCGCCTTGGCCACCACGGGGCCGGTGATGCTGCCGCCCACGACGATCACATCGTAGTCGTACGAGGTCCGCGCGGGGCTCGTGCGCACACGCGAGAGCGCGCGGTTCAGCAGGAGGAGCGTGCCAATGGCACAGAGAACGGCGGCAATAAAGTACAGCATGATGCGTAGTCTTTTTTTTTTCCTTTTTTGGTTTTTTGATTGATTGTATATACAAATTTTGCGTGTTCTGCGCTTTTTTACTTGCTGCGTGTGTATGCGCGTGTGTCTGTTCGACGAGAGAGAATAAACAAAAACACACAGTAGCTTCCTTTTTTTTTGTGCAGAAGACACGTTAACTCACTTAAGTTAGGTCAAAGAAAAGAAACGAAAAAAAGCAATTGTTTAACAGGACGAAAAAAAGAGTTCAAAACAAACAAAAAAAGAAGGTGTACGTGATCTAGATCCTTAGATGATGGCGGTAGTACAGCTAATACAGAGATCCCGTTTCTAAAGCTAAAAAGAAATAATTAAGGCAGAGGAAAAAAAAGAGAAGTAAAGATAAAGAACTAAAGTTAAAAGGTACTTATAAATGCTTTTTCTTTTTTGGTATTTTTTGATGATGAAAACAAAGCTGGCTTTCAGAGTATCTCAATACTACGCGTAAATGTGGCTATAAAAATCTTCTAAAAGACCTGAAGAGAAAACTTCGTGGAGAAAAAAAAAGGCTACACGAGCTGGGCTTGAGTTTGTGTAGAAGACACGAAAATAAGAAGAGAAGTGAAAGAGAAAAAAAAAAGTGGTATTGATCGTAACTGATGAAGTTAACTAATGATACTTTCTTCCATAAAAGAAAAAGCAAACGCCAGTTGTCGAGTGAAAACAAAGGAGAATAATAAAGTGTTACAAGTGCAGAGAGAAAGATAGAGAGAAAGAGAGAGGAGGAACAGGGCGAAAACATGCATCTTTGAAGTTGTAAACCTAATGCAGAAAAAAAAAACGTATATGTCGTCTATGGTAAAACGCTTATCATGACTACAGTCACGGCACAGGAAAGCGGTCATAGTGCCTACGTCTCTTTTAACGACACAATCCACGTACACAATTTCAAAAAGCTCTTTCAAGCAGCCGACGCCTTGTTTTTCTCAATCTTGTATCGTAAAAAAAAAAGCTACACTGCTGCGCCTACTTGAAAAACAACCCTGAGAGCTGTTTCTTTCTTTTTGTTTGTTTGCTTTGTGGGGGTACCAGAAAAGACCATCAAATAGCTGAACCAATGGGCATGTCATCATTTCTATTAGGGTATCGTTAAGAACAATTAAGTAGTAACTCGCCATTTCAACTCATCAAGTTTTCTTGTTCTCTTCACAATTTGGAAACTTTTGCGACTTGTTGGCATGGGAAGCATGAATCTGTCTATGGAAGAGAGAGAATTTTAAAAAAGCGTCACAATCTTTTCTTTTTTGTTCAGCACTCCTCATCTTCTCTATCACTGTGGACACTTCTATGGCGAAAAGCAAGAGAGAAAAAAATTGAATGTTATCTACAAAGCAGAACATCTCAACAACCAATAATCAAAATAAAAAAGGAAAGTAATACAAGGCGCGACGCCTGTCAATGACACAACAAGCGGAGAGAAGCGTCAGAACAAAAACACGCACACACACGCATGCGCACAAACGTCTAATCTCTCCGCGCCATCGTTCTTCACAAATCGCGACGAAGTATATATATTTGTACCTGTGTGAGTGAGCGTGTGTGGGCTGCGAACTACAGCGTGGTTTCCTCAACGATGGGCCGCAGAGCACCCATGTTCTCCCCCGCAACGACATCGCACGGGAAGTCGACGGTCACCTGCATCTCCGGATAGAGCGCGTTCAGCACGGTGCGGACGCTGTCCATGATCATCTCCACATCCTTGGCCACCTGCTTGTAGACCGAGACGTGGCAGTCCACCCACACGCAGTCGTGCACCGTGTTGGTCAGCACCGCCAGGCCGTTGTAGTTGTTGTTGGCCAGAAAGTGCCGCCACAGCACCCCCAGCATGATCTGCACAATCTCACCCGCAAAGCCCTGCACCGGGTAGTTCTTCAGGTGCGTCGGGGAGAAGTTGGTCGACTTGCGCACCGCCGCCCGCTCACGCAGCATCCCCTCCGGCACATCGGATTCGGTGAAGATGTAGCGGCTGCCCGTCAGCACGGGGAACATGCCCTTGAAGAACTGATGTCCACGCACGTTACGCGCGCCGTTCTGCAGTGAGGCGTCGTAGCTGTTGGCCGAAAGCGTCACCATCTTGTTGAACACCTCGACGCCGCGGTACGTCTCGCTCTCCTTCTCGATGAGCATGCGCACCTGATCCTGCGTGAGGCCGGTGCTGTGGCTGATCATCTTCACCCCCGCGCCGTACTGCCGCTGGAAGGAGAAGATCTTCGCCTGCTGCCGCAGCTTCACGAACTCCGGCTCCTTGTTCTTCTTGGCGCGCTGCAGCACGTCGGTGTACTTGAGGTCGGGACGCATCATCGTCACACGCTTGCAGTGGAAGTCGACGTTGTGCCGCAAGTCATCCAGCATCTGCTCGTCCGAGGCAAGGACGGCGAGCGCCACCACCTCCAGCTGCGAGTAGTCCGCCTCAATGCACATGCCGCGGTCGCCAAAGCGGCTGACGAACATGTCGCGCAGGTTCGACTTGTCCTCCTTCGGGATGTTCTGGCAGTTCGGGTTGGCGCTCGCCAGGCGGCCGGTGTTCGTCTTGTTGTGGATCAGCTCGTGGTGGATGCAGCTGTCGGTCGAGTGCACCAGCGACACCATGCCCGTCCCGCCGTCCGTGCTCTCGTAGTAGGTGCCGATGAGCTTTTCCAGCGCACGCAGCTCGAGGATAGCGCTGGCGGTGAGGTCGGCGTGGTTGTTCTTGAAGTAGCTCAGCGTGTCCTCGCCGACCTGTAGCTGCCGCGTCGTCGAGCTGCGGAAGCGCCGCATGATCTGCTCCCGCTCCAGCTCACTCGCGACGTATTGGGAGAGGCGGCCGTGGATGTTCACCGTGACCACGTCGTCGTGCGCACACGCCATGGCGAAGCTGTCGTAGGCGGAGCTGATCGTCTTGCCGACGAGACACATCAGCGCCAGCCGCTTCCGCTCCGCATCGCTCAGCGAGTTGTAGTACCCGACGAAAGCGCGGCGCTGGCGCAGCAGCACCGGCAGGTCGTCGTCGTTGCGCTGCACCTCGTTCTTCTTCGTCTTGCGCGGCTTCGCCTCCGTGGCCGCGAGCGCCTCGTGTTGCAGGGCGCCGTTGGCGATGTGCGTGAAGATGTCGATGTAGTAGTTGCACCACTCCTCCGGCTTCATGTTCGCCTCCTGCAGCAGCATCTTCTTGAAGCCCTCGGCGTCGCCCTGCTTCGTGCGCTTCGACACCCGCGGCAGCGCCTTCGCCGGGATGACGCTGTTATGGGCGTCGCCTCGCTTTGCCCCTTTTTTCGATGTTGACGTCGCCGACTGCTCCGCACCAAACTGGTGCCGGTAGTAGGCGAAGGTGGACACCGTGTCGGCCAGGGAGATGTTGTAGCGCTTTGTCTGGTCGACCTCGTCGAGGGTGCCGGAGTGGGCGTCGAGGTAGCGGCCCAAGCCGGTGTCGGAGCGCAGGTAGCGCATGAAGGAGAAGCCGGCGTCGCGGGCGAGAATGGTCACGTGCGCGTCGGCGAACACCACATCGCTCGTCGCGGCCTCGTCGTCGACAGAGATGATCATCTCCGTGTACTGCGCCACCTGCTGGCTGACGAAGCGCTCGAGCTGGGCGGCCATGTCGCCGTCGATGATGGTGACCGACTCGCCGGTGATCGGGTTCTTCACGAAGAGCTTCGCGACGCCGTCGTGGCTGGTCGGGGTGAGGGCGGCGAAGAGGAAAAGGTGCCGCCGCGGCAGCAGGTTCGCCAGCGCCGAGGTCTCGCCGCGCTTGTCGGGGTTGAGCCGCGACACCGTGACGGCCTCGCGGCGCAGGCTGTCGAGGATCGGCGAGCTCTTGCGGAAGTTGGCCTGCCGCGCGTAGGCGTCGAAGTAGCCGCGGTACATGCGGGTGCCTTTATCCGTCGACATGCCGGCCATGATGGCGCAGTCGCCGATGCCGAGGACGTGCACCGGCGGCCGCATGAAGACGCCGTGCGGGAATTCGGCCGCCGGGAAGTGCTCGGGGGAGAGAAAGAGGGTGTGGCGGGCGAAGAGCTCGCCGGGCAGCAGCTTGCTCTCCCGCGCGTTCGTGCTGAGCTTCAGCTTGCCGCCGAAGAAGTAGGTGATGAGGTGCTGATTTGAGGCCCAGTTAAAGAACTTGCGGCAGTCCACCGGGATCTCGGTAGGGATGGCGTTCTCCAGCTGCTTGCGGAACTCCGCCACCTTCAGCATCAGCTCGTTGCTCTGCCGCTGCGCCAGCTCGACGTTCGTCTTCAGGCCGTTATATTCCATCTCGGTGGTGCACAGGAGACCCTCCATGCGAGCACAGCAGATGATGACCTGCCGCTGCTCCAGGGCCCGCTCCATGTGCTTGCAGAAGATCAGCTCCGTGTTCTCCAAGTCACCGTGCAGGTACTCCGTCAGGGTGGCGTACGGGATCTCGTAGGTCTCCTTGCCGTCCGCCCACGCCTGCTTCACCGCGTCCAGCTTCGGCGTCTGCCCACCGTAGCTCTTCGCGACGTCCTCGAGGCCGGCGCCGTGGCCAAGCTTCACCTCGTGCCCGCTGAGCAGATACTCGCCGTACATCGTATCCCAGATCTTGCCGCCGCGGCGCAGGAACTTGCGAAACTCGGCATCGCGCCAGATCTGCAGCATGTCGAACTTGATGTTGTGTCCGACAATCACGTCGTAGTCGTCCAACGGCGGCAGAAAGAGGGAGTCCTTTGACGACTGCTCGACGAGGTGGTTCTGGCTCGTGACGGAGGCGTCGTCGTAGCGCAGGGCCACGCTGCGGTCGAAGTAGCGGCGCGGCATGAAGACGTTGCCCTTGTAATCGCGCGCGCCGGAGAGGACAACGTAGTTCTCCTTGATGAAGGGGTTGGCGACGCGCTTGTAGCGGCGTATGGTCGTCGTCTCCAAATCAAGAATGAGGTAGCGCCGCAGCCCGTCCTGCGCCTTCTTCTCGCGCTCGAACCGGCCCTGGTCCTGGTAGATCTTGCTGCGCCACTGCTGCAGCCCAAAGACGACTTCCGCATCGTTGATGTTCACCTTGTTGAGGAAGCTCGCCGTCGCGATCTGCGGCACGGGGTTCTTCTTGGCTGCCTCCGCCAGGTCCGTCACTCGCGCCAGCGCCTCGGCCGGGGCCTCCTGTGTGGGGATGCTGTTGACGGCGCTCATGATGGCGGGGGAGACTTTGTGCAGGCGGTCGGAGAAGAGCTTGTTCGCCAGCGCGGTGAAGCCGCGGTGCAAATAGCGGTCCATCTTCTCCTCCTCCCGCCGCTGGTGCTTGTCCGAGAAGCAGTTCTGCCGGATCAGGTCCCACGTCGCGCGTGGGTCGTTCTCGTCCTTGACGCCCTTCGCCACGCTGTGCCCGCCAAAGTACGGCGCCAGGCTCGAAATCTCCGCGACGAAAAACGGGCTCTTTGGGCGGCAGGTGCGGGCGAAGGCGACGAGCTGCGAGGCCTTGGTGCGTGCCGTCGGGACGAAGAGGGAGATGGAGGAGCTGCCCTCGCCGTAGAGCAGCGTGGTCAGCGTGTTGAGCTTGACCGTCTCCTCGGACAGGCTGCGGATGTTGTGCACCGACTGCGAGCGCTTCTGCGAGTCGTAGATGGTTACGACCATCGTGTAGCCGTCCGCGATGGTGCCGCGGCCAACGCGGACGTCGATGTCCACGACGAAGACGTTCACCGCCTTCACCACGCGCCGCACGATCTGCTCGACCGGGTTGAGGGCCTTGCGGCTGCCCGGCGTGCCGAAGCGGCGGTGCACGTTGAAGAGGACGTCCCAGCAGAGCACGGCGGCGCGGGCGGCGCTGTTCTCCTGCAGCAATGCCTTCGCCGCGTAGGCGCCGTCCTCGACGTTGAAGATGGGCGGGTCGGTCGTCGTCGCGCTGAACAGCCGCTGCGTGAGCAGAAAGTCGGCGTGCTCGAGGCTGGTCGGGAGGTCGACGCCGCTCACCACCTCCTGCTGCGCCTTGAAGGCGAGGAACGTGATGCCCCACGCGTCGGGTGCCAGCGCCACCCGCTTCATCGCCTTGTTGCTGAGGAGGGCCGCGGCTGCCTTGACGGGCGTCGAGGCGTCGGCGCCGAAGAGCAGGCCGGCGATGTACTCCTCGCCGATGCGCTCGTCCATCCACATGGCGGCCTTCCAGATGTGCGCCTCCCGCATCACGACGACCTCGTTGGTGGTCGCCGAGAAGACGGCGTAGAGCTGCTGGGTCTCGTCGTAGGCCAGCGTGAAGATGCAGTACTGCGCCTTGGCCAGCAGCACCTTCTGGTCCTCCCCCAGCACCGTCGGGGAGAAGGGGTTCTGCCGCGCCGGGTAGGCCACCGCCACAGGACGCGCAGCCGCAGCGGTGGTGGTGGTGGTGGTGGTGCTCGCTTGGGGGGAGGCAGACGCGCTGGCGGCTGCGAGCAGCGGCGACGTCGTGGTGGCGTAGTTGCGGCTGGTGTGCGCGGAGGCGTCGCAGCCGTGCAGCGCCAAGGCCAGCCGGCAGCGTGGACGCACCAACGCAATGCCGCGACGAAACATTCTTCTTGTTCGCCTTTATTTGTCTGCGTAGAGAACGCTTGTGTGAAACAACTGAATGCGAAGCGGGAGGAGGTGCAAAAGAACCTCTTTTTCTGGATTTTTTTTTTCGGAAACGTTTAAAGAAGCTGCACGGAGCTCACGTAGAGAAAAAATAATTAATATTGGATGTAGTAGCTTGTATGAGGTGGGTGAGTTCTCTATCGTATGTTAACTAGCACAAGTGTGATCTTCCTCGATTGAGAGGGACAACACAAACTGTGCTGTGAAAAAAAAAAGGATCTAGCCGTGGCTTTTTATGGCTGCTATACGTCACAGCAAGTATGCGGGCGGCCAGAAGAGACGCAGAGAAAGGACAAGACGAATAAAGAGGAAAAGGTTTTTGTGCAACGCTGAGAAAGGCGCCAACACCTAGACGTGGCTGTTTGCATGAGTGACGCACGTAGCGATAGTGTTGAATGAAAACCACATACAAACGGTTTCTTAAATACAAATGTCGACCGTTTGTTGCTCCTTGGCTTTCTTGTGTCCAAACTGTCATTCCGCTGGCAAGCGAAAAATCCTTACAAAAAGCGCTAGAGTTCTGTCTCCTACTTCTGCAAATTATCATCTTTTGGTTTTTTTTTTCTTAACAGCGGTATTGCGGTTGTCACATTTGACAACTTTGAAAGCACAGCGATAACACACACTACTTGTCGAACAGATCGAGCAACGATCAGAAGCAAGAGATCAGAAGTGGAAAAGGAAAAAATAAACAAAAGCAGACACACGACCTCTCGATGAGCACCCTCTTTCGTCGAAGAATATTTATGAAAAGATGATGAAGAAGAAAAGGGAACGTTAGGGTGTCACACTTCTTCAAACGACAGCAAAAAGTAACAGTAGAAAGAGAGAAAGAGCAACGCAACTCCCAGCTATCGAGAAACTTCTCTTTCCTTTTTTCACATTTTTTTGGTCTTGCACCTCAGGCTGTGCTGGTGGGAGCTGCGGGCTTGAGTCGCTTGATTTGGCGCTGCTCATCGAGGGAGGCGTTGCACTCCTCCTGGAACATCGCCCGCAGGGACTCGCTGCTGGTGATGCGGTGGTCAAACTCCCACGTGAAGGGCGGCATCTCCTCTAGCACCACGCACGGGTGCTCTGCCCGGTAGGCGTCGATGTCCTCGATGTCCTCCTGCACCTCCGAGACGTCCATCGCCGGTGCCCGCACAATTTCATCGCGGGGGTCGTAGAGCGGGCGGAAGAACGGGTCGCGCAGCGCCTCCACGGCGGTGGGCCGCTTCTGCGGATCGAAGGCGAGCAGCTTCGCGATGAGGATCCCCAGCTCGACCGGCACATTCGCACTGGAGCCGAACACGGCACTGTGGAAGAGCGCCTGGGAGTGCACCTGGCCCCGCAGCGAGTGCGAGCCGTTGGTGGGCGGCGTGTTGCGGAAGAAGAGGAGGTCGCTGATGAAGTGCTTGCCCTCCTCCCCGCCTTTGAAGAGCGCCGCCACCTGCTCCGGCGTCTGCGGCACCCCGCGCAGCCCGGGCGTTTCGAGGATGAGTGTCAGCTGCGACAGGTAGTTCGCCCCGCCAAAGAGCGGGCGGCGCAGCAGCATCTCCGCCAGGATGCAGCCCACCGACCACATGTCGATGGCGTGGTTGTAGCGGCTCATGATGAGCAGCTCCGGTGCGCGGTAGTAGCGCGTGACGACGTAGTCGGTGAGGCTGTACACGGGCGCCGTCTTGGTCTTGGTGAAGACGGGCTGCTGTGGGGCGGGGGGCAGGCTGGACCAGCACAGCTGCTCCCACTGCGCCATCTCCTCCTGGTCCGGGTCCGGCACACTCCACGTGCTGCCGCTGCTGAGGCGGCCGTTGATGGAGAGCGGCACGCCGCCGCGGGAAAGCCCGAAGTCGCACAGCTTCATGTCGCAGTCGCCGTTGAGCAGGATGTTGCCAGGCTTGAGGTCGCGGTGGATGACGCCGCTGCTGTGCACGTACACGAGCACCTTAATGAGCTGGTAGGCAATGAAGCGCAGCTGCTCCATGTTGATCTGCTGCGACGACTTGAGGAGGGCGGCGAGGTCCGTGTCCATGAGCTCCGTCACCAGGTACACATCCTCACTCGCCGGCACGGCAGCAGCAGCGGCGGCATCCGCTGGGGCCGGTGGGCGACGCAGCTCCAGCAGGCGGATGATGTTCGGGTGCCCCCGCAGAAAGCGCAGCACCTTCACCTCGCGCAGAATGCGGCGGCCGTCCACGAGGTCCTCGAGCACCTTCGACACCTTTTTGATGGCCACGAACGGTGACGGCTCCCCGCGGGCCAACACGCGCCGCTTGTAAGGCTCCGCGTACAAATTCGGCACGTGCACGCTGCGGCCCGGCGCGGCGGTGGCCAGCTGGCACCGGGTGCGGTAGTACACGGGTGGGATTCTGTTGCGCGATTGCCGCGTCACGAATTGTCCCTCTTCCTCGATTTGCCGCATGATCGGGTTGTAGTTGTCGCTCGACGGAACCAGCCGCAGGTCGACGGCAGCACACACAACCCCGTAAGCGCCGTACCCCACCGTGTTGAGCACCTCGAAGTGCACTGGCACTTCAAAGTGAGAGCCACGCACCAGGTAGCTCTTGCGCTTCTCGTCGGCGTGGTCCACCATGGCGGGCACCTCGCTGCCATTGAAGAGCAGCCCGTTGTCGCGCGCCGTCTGGATGTACTGCAGCGCCGCCTCGTTGAAGCTCATCGGGACTGCAAAACCTGAAGAACCCAGAGATGGGAAGGGGTGAAATGTGTATTTCCTACACACACAAAACGCTTTGAGTGCTCTCCTCTAACGCACCGCAACAAGTAAGAATGCAAACACGCGAGCAACAAAGAATGTATCAGCACTAAAAAAGAAAAGGAAAAACACTCTTGTAATTGAGTCAGTTTATTGGCACGTCGACGTGACTCATAAGTATTTGCAGACATAAGGCGTCAAAGGCGACATTATAAAAAAGAAGAGGGGTACAGAAAGAGGTAATTTTGGAAAGGTTGGATGTTGAGTAGCCTTTCCCATTTCATCACTTTTTCTCTCGTAGTGGGACGATACTTTACACGTTTCGTAGCAGATGCAGCGATGCTCTTCCGCTTCACGAAGGACAGCACCAGACATCTGCCATTGCTAACAGTTGTAAGCTGCTCGCGGTGAAGATCATCACCGAAACTCATTTGCGAAATCCAATCTAAAGGAGGCGCGATGCGCTGCCTGCATCATCTCACGTAGGTCCAATTGCAAGCTCAATCGTGCTCCAATAACTTCGGAACCAGTGTCGATCGGAGGCAGCCTCTTCGTCGATTTGAAGAACACGACAGCGTGTGCGATTCCATAAATAAATATTTTGGTAGTGTATTTACAGCTGAAAAAAGCGTTGAAAACCTTACATAAAAAAAAGGTATTTACATAAAATGTTTGTACATCAAGCGTACGGTGCACTTCTTTCTGCGCACAACTCATCTCTTCTGAATGAATTTGAAATCAAAAAAAGAAAGGTTTTGACGTTCTAGAAAAGGGGCGTATTGATCGCCCCAAAAGTATCGTTAGGTTCTTTTCCTCCGCTTTGAATATTATAATTTTTTCTTATCTTTCAACCAATGTTGAAGCAAAAACAAAAACTGCGAATAGCGTGTTGCAAGCTTTCCTCACTGCAATCGCCGAATTTAACGTTAAAAAAAAAAAGATAGATAACGATCACGACACAACAACAACACAGGCACCAGCGATAAACAATCAATTCCACGAGTCGAAAAAAAAAACAAGAGAAAAGCACTCAACCTTCTATTAAAACAAAAAAAAAGTCACAGTCACTCAACCACGTCCAGCAGCAGGCCCACACCAGCGATCACCCACTTGCGAGGCGGCTGCTTCGTCTTGAGATGGAAGCCAACGACGAAGCCGGGGCCGCGCGCCTGCGTCTTGTACACCGGGCACTCGTACTGGTCGCGGCGGTCGATCTTGCTCAGCGGCAGCGAGCGCACCTGCATAATCGGCATCTTCGGGTACAGCTCCTTGAGCCGGCTGTCCTCGATGCAGCCGCCCGTCGCGTCCCACCGCGCACCCTCCATCGCCAGCCCCGTGACGTAGCAGCCGTCACGCGCGTTCGACTCGATCTGGTCGGCGGACTTCTTCAGCACGTCGACGACCAGCGCCATCTGGTCCAGGTCGAAGCTGTTGACGATCGACGTGGTCTGCATGATGGCGGTGAGGAACGACATGGGGTTGAAGAAGAGGGAGATGTTCGTCACCTTGGGGGTCTGCAGGTCGGCGTTCCAGTTGACCAGCTGCTCGTTGCGCTGCAGGAAGTTCTCCACCCACGACCCGAGCATGCGCTGCGACATGAAGGACACGCGCGCCCACTTCTCCGGCATCCGGTCGAGGTAGATCTGGTCGAACAGCTCCTGCATGCTCGAGCTCATGGAGAGCGCACCCTTGAGGCCGAGGTCCAGCTCCTCCAGCGACACCCGCAGCGTCTCAATGAGCAGATTCATGCGCTCGCTCTCCTGGTAAAAGACGTGCTGCTGCGGCGAGCGATCCTCCTCGAGGCGCTCGGCCAGGTCCTGCAGGTTGTGCGGCTCCGGCAGCCGCTCCCGGATCTCGTCGATCTTCTGCTGCACAATCTCCTGCGGGCTGAGCATGTCGCCGCCGCTGTGCTTCTTCGGCTGTAGCTCGTTGATGGTGCGGAAGAGCACCTCGGCCTGCGTCGTGCGGTAGTTGATCTCCGCGTTGGGGTGCAGGCCGTAGAGCAGCGGCGACTCCGCCGGGAAGTCGTCCGACGTGGTCAGCCACTGCACGTACTCCTGGTAGCTGGCCGGCGCCGGCACCGGCACGCCGGGCGCCAGCAGCAGCCCGTCGCAGCACTCCGGGACGATGTAGCTCTGCAGGTAGGCCATGCAGAGCACGCGGTCCCAGTCGTCGGTGATGTGGCCGCCGTACATGATCTCGCCAAAGACGTAGCGCAGGTCCTCCCACGGCACCTTCGGGCGGTCCTCGATGTAGTTCGCTGCCACCTCCATGCACGTCGTCAGGTCGCCGGCGTTGAACGGGTAGGCGCGGTTCCAGCCCAGCGGGCCGAACTTCTTGCGCTCCACCACGACGGCGTGGAAGAAGCACATGGAGAACATGATGCAGCGGTACTCCGTCGGCTTCGCGCTGCGCTCCCACGGCTCGTCGCTGAAGTTCTTCATGGCGCGCACAATGTTCTGGCGGATGCCGGTCGGCGGCTCGGACGTCAGCTTCACCGAGCGCTGCAGGATGCCGATCGGGATCACCTTGGACGGCTCGGCGCTCAGGAAGACGCGGAAGTCCGGGTGGCCCTTCACGCCGTCGAACGGGATCTCGTCGTCCGTCACGACAATCGCGTCCGCGTCGTCGGCCGCCGCCTCGCCGTCGCCGTCCGCGGCGTCCTCGTCCGTCTCCCCGCCCTCGCCGTCGTTCTGCGAGTGCGTCGACTTCGCCTCCGCGGCAGCCGCGTCGCCGTCCGCGTCGCCTTGTTCGCCGGCCTCGTCGTCGCCGTCGTGCTCGGCACCGCCGCCGCCGCCGCCGTTGGCCGCCGCCCGCTCGCCGGCCTTCCGCTCCGCAATCTCCTTCCGCAGCTGCGCCACGCGGGTGTACGTCTCGGCGTACGTGTCGAGGCGCCGCTCCAGCGACCGCAGCCACTTCTCGACGAGGTGGATGTTCGACAGCAGCGCCCACCCGCCCTCGGCAAAGCACTTGTCCAGCGCGCGGTCGGCCACCACCTCCTGGCCCTGGCCCAGCGACACGTTGTAGAAGTTCTCCTTGTCGTAGGTGTAGCCCAGCTTGCGGCCCAGCTCCTCCACCGCCTTCACCGGGTCCACGCCGGGCGAGAGGATGAAGAAGAGCGGCGTCGTCGTGCTCGAGTTCTGGAAGGAGACGGAGATGTCGACGGCCTGGTCGGACACAAAGAAGCGGCCAATCGCGTTGCCCACGTACATCTCCAGCGCGGCGGTCAGGCGGTCCGGCCGCAGGCACCGCAGCACCAGCAGCCGCTGGAAGTCCGTGAGGTTCTTCCACTCGCCCGGCATCTTCTCCACCTCCGGCTTCTCCAGCTCGCAGTACTGGAACCAGCGGTTGTTCTCGGCCATGTCGCTCGGCAGCATGCTGAACTCCGGCGTCGCCCCCTCGATCTCGGCCAGCGCCTGCACCGAGTCCCAGTTTGGCTGCGTGCACCACCCCGCCACCGTCTCCGGCCGCTCCACTCCGGTCTTCTTCTTGCCGCGCAGCAGGAAGTCCAGCTGCTTGGCGTCGATGTCGCCGCGGCGGCTGAGGATGGAGAAGGTGAGCAGGCTCGAGAAGATCAGCTTGTGGCGCTCGAAGAGGCCGCGCGAGACGTAGGCGAAGACGTTCTCCGTGATGGACTGGATGACGTTCGCCACGCGCTTCGTCACGTCCTTCTTGTTCTCCGGCTGCGGGGCGCTGATGAGGGCCTTGTTGAAGACGACCATGAAGGCCTCGAGCGAGTACTGGTACATGTGGTCGATCTTCCACAGCTGGTCGATCTGGAAGAAGAGGAGGGAGCCGCGGACGGCGACGTCGGTGTAGCGCAGGCGGTTCTGCGCGATGTCCTTCTGCGTGACGATGGCCTGCGCAAAGGACGCGTTGATTTCCTTCGCCTTCTTCTTGGTCGTCTCGAGGTTCTCGACGAGCGTCACGTTCTCCAGAATGTCGCCCGTCGCGTTCGTCAGCTCGAAGAGAAGCCCGTTCTCGCACTCCTGCAGCTCGATCGTCATCGTGTTCATCTGCCGGATCAGCATGCCACGCTTCTTCTCCAGGTCCGGCCGCTCCTGGCTCACCACGACAGCCAGCAGCTGGTCCTCCAGACCCGTCTCCGTCACCATGAAGTTGATGAGCGTCGTCTGCGCGTTCACCTCCGGGCCGTAGTGCGGGTTGCCCAGCTTCGTCTGCAGGATGAGGCGGAACTTCGCGTTGTACTCCACCTCCGTCGCGCCAAGCTTGATGAACTCGCGGCCGCCCTTGCGGAAGGTCTGGCGGCTGAGCACGCCGTCCAGCACCGGCTCCACGAACTCGCCGAGCCCCTCGATTAGGCACGGCAGGCCCTCCTCGATGCACGTCTGCAGGGTGCGCTGCCAGCCCTTCTGCGACGTCTGCACGACGCGCAGGCCGTTCTTCTCCTCGCGCGTGCGAATCCACTTGATGCCCTGCAGCTGCGGGTCGATCAGCAGCGGCCAGCGCATGCAGTTGGTGAGGATGGCGCCGTTCTCGGTCGACACGCGGTCCGACGGCAGGCCCTCGTTGTTCCACGACGCCACCGCCGCCTCCGACGTCAGCACGTCCATCGTCGCGTCGATGCCCTCCGTCATGGGGATGCCCAGCTTGCGGATGTACGGGATCCAGTCGTTCTCGACGATCTGCTCGCGGAAGGCCTTGGAGAAGGGGCCGATGTAGGACACGAAGGACGCGCTCAGCAGCACATCGCCAACGAGCAGCTTCGCGGCCTCCTTCAGCTTCTCGATCGTGTCGCCCCAACGCACGCTCTCGTCGGACAGCCCGCTCACCAGGCGCTGGGCGAGGTTCATCTTCAGCTGCGTCTTCTTCGCCTTCGCCTCGATCGCGTTCGACTCGGCGACGGCCTGGTCGTACTGGCTGACCAGCGTGGCCAGCTTGCTCTTGAGGTCGGCCACCTTGTCCTGCACCTTCTTCAGCGCCGCGCGGCTCGAGGCGAGACGCTGCTGCGCCTCCGCCAGGCGCTCCTCCTTCGGCTTCACGTCGCAGCGGACGTAGTGGTAGCGGTTCATGCCGATGGCCCACTTGCACAGGCCGGCCGCGGCGCCGGACTTGCTCTTGATGATCTCGGGGTCGAAGGACGGGTTGTTGATGTAGACCTGGATCTGGTCGATGCAAGCCTGCGGGATGTTGTTCACGTCGAAGCCGCGCAGCTCGGCGAGGAAGCGGTCGACCTGGTTCATCATCTTCTTGCACTCATTCCACGTGCGCTGCTTCACCGACGGGATCGAGCGCGGGTTCGACGTCAGCACCAGCACGCAGATGGCGACCATCTGCACGTCGTCCGGCGGCTTGCCCAGGTTCTTCAGCTCCGCGATGGACGCCTTGTCGAGGGTGTCGAGGGCCGCGAGAGCCTCCAGCACCAGCGGCTGCGCCTTCGCCAGGTCCTCCTGGCACTGCTTCTCGAAGGACGTCACCTCGTCGACGATCTTGTTCGTCTTCTCCTCCTCCTTCGCGGCAATCGCGCTCTGCTCCTCGACGACGGACTTTTCGCGGCCGACGGTCTCCATCAGGGCGGCCGTCTTCTCGCGCGCCTCCTCCACCTCGACGCTCTCGCGCTGCAGCACCTCCTGCAGGGCCTGCACCTGCGCCCCGGCCTCCTTAATCTTGTCAATGCCGCTCACCAGGCGCTCCGTCTGGTCGTTGTTCTCCTTGCGCTTCCGCGCCAGCAGGTCCTTGTAGAAGGCGATGAGCTCGAGGAAGGACTTGGGCGTCGTGTAGGCGTAGCGCTTCTCCTGCGTGTAGTACTCCTCGCACGACTCGGTGACGCGGATCTGGCAGTACGCCATGAAGTCGGCAATGTTCTGCGTCATCTTCTCACCACCCAGCTCGATCTCCGACAGGAAGCGCTGCGCCACCGACTTCAGCGCCTGCTCCGGCCAGCTGAGGAACCAGTCGATGACGGTCGTGTTCGCGAGCGCCGGGAACTGGCGGCACCACGACGCGAAGTTCTTGCTCACCGGCGAGAAGCAGAGAATGATGTGCAGGTTCGAGCGCACCTTGTTGATGAAGAAGTCCCAGCACACGTCCTGGTTCGTGTAGTCGCCGACGCCGGCGGCCTTCACCTCGTTCGTGATGGAGCCGATGATGCCCTCGCGCTCGTCCTGGTTAAACAGCTCCGGCACGTTGCCGCTGCTGAGCATGTCGTTGAGGTAGACGAGCATGTCCATCGAGACAATCTGCGTGTCGGTGATGATGAAGGCGAACGGGTACCCACGCAGGCCGCACTTGCGGTACAGCTCCTGCATGTCGGTGCGGAAGTCGTTGATGTCGTACGTGCTCGTGACCAGAATCTGGAAGATGTCGTGGCCGTTGATGTAGGACGCCAGGCGGGCCAGCGACTGCTTGCCGGAGCCGCCGACGCCGACGAGGAAGGCGTTACCGCGCGGGTTCGACGTGATGCGGGAGATGCGGCAGACGTGCTCGATGGCCTGGTTGAAGAGGACCAGGTTCATGGCCGCGTAGTTCTCGTTGTAGTCCGTCAGCTTGCGCTTCAGGAAGACGCTGGCGTCGTCGTAGTTCGTCTCGTGGTACACGTTCTCCTCCCCGGTGGGGGTGGTGTGGAAGGGCGCCCACAGCAGCGGCTCCTCCAGCACGTCCTTCGCGTTGACATCCGCAAAGCCGGCGCGGCCAATTACCTCCTGCAGCAGCGCGTCGTAGCGCTTCATGTCCGCCTCGTCGCCCATGCGGTCGCGGAAGGTGCGGTTGCACTCGTGCACCCACAGCCGCACAAACTGGAGGCTGCTGTTGTGCAGCTTCGGGTTCGACTTGCACAGGCCCTGGAAGATGTTGAACATCTCCCGCATGTTCCACTGGTAGTGGAACTTGATGGCGGTCGGGAAGAAGAGCTTCGCCACGTTGGCGTGCAGCTCAATCGTCGCGTTCGTCAGCAGCGTCGTCAGCGTGTCGCGGATGTCGCGCGAGAAGGGCTTCGTGTGCGCCTGCAGGATCTGGCCGTAGATGCTGACCAGGTCCGCCTTCTCCGGCATGTTCGTCGAAAAGACAGCGAAGTGGCGCAGCAGACGGTCGAGGATGGTGAAGGTGCCCGACTTGGGGTTCATCGCGCCCACGTAGCGCACGTCCACCACCTCCTTCTGGAGAATCTTCACGCGGTCGTACCAGAAGCCGTAGCCGACGTGCTGCTGCAGCAGCGCGATGGCCTCCTGCGTGCCGTACTTGTCCGGGGCCGGCATGTTCATGTCGTCGAGGAAGAAGACGAGCTTCTTGCGGTTCGGCGGGCCGTAGGTGCGGCCGGAGCGCTTCTCCAGCGACTGCTCCATGACCGCCTGCAGGCCGCCGGACGACGTGCGGGCGTTGAAGGAGACGACGCGGAAGAGCACCTTCTCGTTGTCCAGCGAGCGCAGCTTCGACATGATGAGGTTCGTCTTGCCGGTGCCGGCCGTGCCGACCAGCATGACGCCGCGCGCGTTGTCGACGAAGAGGCTCATCAGGTACGACATGCGCACCGTGTCGGCGGTCTGCACGGAGACGGACGAGAGCTGCACGTCCGGCTCCGGCGTGTACGGCTGCACGAGGTCGGTCCACGGCTTCCAGTCGAAGACGACGGCGCCGGCGTCGTCCTTGGCCTTCTCGATGTAGAAGTCGAAGACGGACCCGGTCTCGGAGATCTTCATGTTCGGGAACTCCTTCTTCCACTGGTTGGAGAAGTTGAGGCGCATGTCGATGCGGCCGTCGGAGCTCGGCAGCGGGCCGCCAAACGCCCAGATGACGGCGAAGACGAAGTACTTCTCGTACACGTCCGACGCGTTGGCGTGCTTCGCCAGCTCATCCGGCTCCATCGTCTTGAAGATGCCGTCGAGGAGGAAGCAGATGGTCTGCACGATGTTGATGTCCATCACCGCCACCACCGGCCGCACCGTCCGCTTCCAGAAGTCGAGCACGAGCGGGACGTACTTGTCGAAGAGGTTGTCCAGGATGATGCCCTCGCGCTTCTCGCGGGAGGCGATCCACTTGTCCTTGAACGGGCCCCAGCCGAGGTCGGACTCGTTGATGAAGATGACACCGGCGCGCGACACCGTCGCCGGCGAGGCGTTGCGCAGGTGCGAGATCTCGAAGATCATCCGCATCGAGTCGGTCAGCGGGATGCGCTCATTGGAGACGAGGGTGAGCATCTTGTTGTCGTCCATCACCGTGTTCATCGACTCGATCCACTCGGCGTCGATGATGCCGTCCAGCACGATCCACTTCATGTTCTTCTTCTTCTTCGACTCGACGGCGTAGTCGCGGAAGATGGTCGACAGAATGCCGTCACGCCACTCCTTCTGCGGGGTGAAGTAGCCGTAGAGCTCGTTGGACGAGATGGCCTTCGGGTTGAGGCACGACGAGACCGCCTTCGCCTTCCACTCGTCCTGGTGCAGCTTCGTCAGCGCACCCTGCAGGCAGCGCCAGCACTCCGTCTTGCCCGCGCCAGCCGCGCCGAGGATGAAGACGGAGTGGCGCACGTGCAGCAGCTCCTCGTACTGGACGCACTTGAGAATGAAGATGTCGTTCTCGCCCGGGAAGTTGCCCTGCTCCTTGCACACCTCCTTGCACGCCGTCACCAGCTCCGGCTTGTCCTTCTTGGGCACGTCGAGGTTCGGGAAGAGGGAGCGGATGAGGCCCATGAAGACGTACACGTCGTCCTTGCTCAGCTTCGCCATGTTCGTGTCGCGCAGCGCGCGCATCAGCACGTTGCGCTCCGGCAGGTCCGGGTCGCCGCGCTTGAGGGCGCCGGCGATGTACAGCACCGACTTGACGGCGCGCAGGCCCCAGTCGTAGTGGTCCTGCGGCGACAGCAGCTCCTTGTTGAGGCGGTAGAGCGTCACGAACTTCAGCGCCAGGTCCTTCGCGTCGCCGAAGCCCTCGGCGGCGAGCATAATTTCGCAGATGTTCTTGAGGTCGGGCACGCACATGGCGCACGGGCGGAAGAGCGACTTGATGTTCTCTGGCAGCTCGGTACGCCCAGCGTAGCCGGGGTTCATGGTAATCCACATGCCGACGGAGCGCTCGATGGAGATCTCCTCGTCCATGAAGCGGAAGCGCGACTTGTTCTCTTTGAGCGCGTTGAGAATCGAGCCGACCTGCGTCGCGACGACGGAGAGCACCTCGATGGAGATGCGGTTGAACTCGTCGAAGCAGCCCCACGAGCCGGACATGGCGAGGCCCTTGAAGATCTGGCCCAGCGTGATGTAGTTCATCTGGTCGGAGCAGTTGAAGACGTAGCAGGCGATGCCCATGTTGCGCGCCAGGTCCTTCGTCGTCTCCGTCTTGCCGGTACCAGCTGGGCCCGCGGGGGCGCCGCCCTGGTTCAGCCGCAGCGCCTGCGTGAGGGTGATGTAGCAGCGGTCCGTCAGCTTCGTGATGACGAGGCACCCGCACAGGCCGATGTACTCGTAGCCGTTGATGAAGTCGGCATCAGCGATGCGGATCTCGCTGCCCTTCGCCTCGTCCCAGTAGTAGCGCAGCTGCGACTGCCAGCTGAAGGACTCGGCCGAGTCGACGCGGTCGTCCACCATGTTCTGCACAATGTCGCGGTTGTGCACGTCGATGGTGATGAGGTGCACCAGCATCTTGCGCTCCGTCGACGTGCGGTCGAGCAGCACCTCCTTGATGAGCCCGTCCAGCTGCGACTTCTGGCTCTTCAGCAGGTCTTTCATGCCCATGTCGTTGCCCTCCTCGATCTGCGTGAATGCCTGGTGGACCTCGGTGGTGAACCAGATGCGCGACGCCACGATGACGGCCTGGCACGGGTACTGGTAGATCCACTCGTTTCGCGGCTTCTCGATGTAGCCGGCGTTGGCGTCGCGGATGTGCAGCTTCATGCTCTGCCGCACGCACTGCACGAGCCCCTCCAGCCACAGCTCGACGGCGCCGTCGCAGTTGAAGCTCTCCGACAGCGTCACCTTCTCGCCCTGGATCGACACCATCTGCCACACGTCCTTCTCCCCCGGGTTCGGGTTCGGGTTCTTGTCGAAGGTGAAGGTGTCCACCGAGTCCATGATCTTGCTCATGTGCTCCATCACCGCGCGCGGGTCGGAGCCCTTGGACAGGATGTCGATGAGGTCCGTGTCCGAGACGAAGAAGAAGCGCGGGAACAGCTTCCGCTTCGTCTCCAGGTAGTCGGCCAGCGCCTTCTCGCACTGGTTCAGGATGTCCTGGATGTAGTTGAGCGTCTCCTCCAGCGTCTCGCCGCGGCCGATGTCCTCCGACAGCTTGCTCGAGCAGATGACCTCGACGGGGCTCGTGTACGGGTGCGCCTTGCTCATGAGCAGGCGGAAGACCTGGTCGGCCACGCTGAACTGCTTCGCCTCCTCGGGCAGCTGCACCTTGATGTCCTCGGACAGCACGAAGATCGGGAAGAGGTTCTGCCACTGGCGCTGGATGTCCATCCACTTGGTCGTGCACGTGTCCACGAGGCCGAGGTCCTTCTGCCACGCCAGCACCTTCTCGTAGAAGAACTCGACGAAGCGGTCGGACAGCATGGAGGAGAGGGCGTTGTTGTCGTTCTCCAGCTGCTCCACCACGTCGTCGACGGAGCCGAGCAGGTAGCAGTCGAGGTGGGCGTCCTTCTCGTACGTGAAGCGCAGCTTCTCCCACGCCTCGATGATCTTGCGCAGGTTCGTCTCAATCCGCAGCTCCTTCTCCGCCTTCTCGACGATGTTGGCCACCTCGTCGGCGTACTTGTGCAGGCCCAGCGCGAACAGCTTCTCCAGCGTGAAGTCGGCGGCGCCGGGGTTGATGGTGCCGGGCTGGTTCGTGGTCCGCACGAGCTCCTCCCAGTGGCGCTGCCGCATGGCCGGGGAGCTGAGGGAGTCGCACAGGGGCAGCGACGTCCGCATGTTGCGCACCGTCTCGTCGACGCCCTTGAAGACGCCCCAGCTCTTCACCTTCATCGGCTGCTGCTGCAGCTGCTTCGAGATCTTCTTCGCCTCGTCCTCGAAGTAGGTGACGTCGGCGTCCTTGAAGGTCGACCGCATCCAGTCGCGGAACTGCGACGTGACGTGGAAGTTCAAGTCCCAGATCTGCCGCAGCAAACCCAGCTCCTGCCGGCACTCGCGGATGCTCTTGAAGTGCGACACGGCGAGGTCGAAGAGGTCCTGCAGGTTCTGCAGCTCGCGCGCCTTTGTCTCGACGTTCATGAAGTGGACGTAGACGGTGTCGATGGTTTCGTAGACCTCGTTCGGGTTGATGGCGTAGGAGAAGAGCGGGTTCTTGTGGAAGGCGTCCACCTCCGCGTTGAGCTCCTGCTCAAACGACGCGACGTCCTCCTTGACCTTCTCCGCTTCGCGGTCCTGCACGATCGAGTTCTGCGCGCGCGCGTTCAGCGCCTTCTTGTTCAGCGCGATCCACTGCTCCGGCGCCGGCTTCCGCAGCTCCTCCAGCTTCTCGATCTTCGCCAGCTCGGCCTCCGCGTCGGGGGACGTGCTGGCGTGGGTCTTCAGCATGCTGATGGCCGCCTTGATGGGCGGGAACATGCCGCTCGTCTCGCCCGTCTCGTCGTCGCCCATGACCTCGGTGTTGCGCTTGCGGCAGTCACGGATCCACCGCATGACGGACTTGAGCGCGTCGATGTCGCCGTCAAGCACCTCGACCTCCAGCCCCTTGTCCGCCTCCTTCATGAAGGTGTAGAGGTGGTGCAGATCGGCCTTGATCTTGTCCAGCAGGTAGTCGGAGTAGATCTCCTTCCACCGCCGGCTGAGGTCGCGCAGCGCCACCCGCAGCGGCTTCACGTCCACCAGCACGGCCCCCTCGCGGTGGCGGTCCTCGATCGACGACAGGCGCGTGCGGATGCGGGTGTACTCGGTGATGGCGCGGTCGAACTCCTGCAGGCTGACGCCGAAGTACTCCGCCGGCTTCTGCGCGTTTGCCGCCGCCGCCGCCGCCGCGCCGTCCTCCATCGTGATGCTGGCGCGCGACTCGCGGTTGCGGTCCTTCTCGATGAACTGCGCGAAGACCTTCTTGCGGTCCGTCTCCCAGAGTGAGCGGAACTCGTCGTAGACGTGGAGGTACTCGTCGCAGGCGGCGACGTTCTGCTGGAAGAGCGTGTGGATCTCCTCCACGAGGCCCTGCACGCCCTCGTTGCGCTGCAGCTCCTCCGTGTACGGCGCCGCGCCGTGGATGGGGTCGATGAGGCCGGACGAGCCGATGAGGCCGTCGATGGTGTCGCTGAGCGCCTGCCACACCGACTTCTCCTCCCCCTCCTCCGCCGTCAGCGCCGGGTCGAAGCGCGACTTGCACACGGGGTGCTCGGCGGTGACCTTGGAGAGGCACAGCTTCACGTCCACCAGCGGGATGCCGTCGTGGTCGGCGAGCCAGACGGGGTCGAGCTGGTTGCGCAGGTTCGTCAGCGACGCCACCGCCGCCTCGGCGAGGCAGTCCCGCGCGACGGAGCTGACGTAGGCGAGGTACTTCTGCCACGCCGGGTCGCCGGAGCTGACACCGCTGTCGCCGCTCGTCTCCTTCAGCGTCTGCAGGGCGGCGAAGCTGTTCTCCGTCAAGGACTGAATCTCGCCGTTGCGCTCCTTCAGTCCGTTTGCGCGGGCGTCGACGTAGTCGCCGAGCGTCTTGCGCAGCTCGACCTCCGACATCGTCTTGGCGCCCTTGGCGGCGTCAAGCGGGAAGAGCTCGTCCTCGTCCTTGTAGCGCCTCATCGAGTCCTTCATCTGCTGCACGTTGCTGTGCAGCGTCGACACGGCCGTGTCAATGGCGGTGACCTGCTTCAGCGCCTCCTCGATGAAGGCGTCCGTGGCCTCCTCGTTCTCCCAGCGGATCTCCTTCAGCCCGCGCGACACGAACGCCTCGAAGCGCTGCAGCTCCTCCTCGATCAAGGGCCGCTCGTCGTCTGGGCGGAGGCTGGAGGTGAGGTTGTTGTAGGTGGTGCACACGTACTCCAGCTTGAGGGCCTGGTCGCGGTAGACGGCGCGCTTCGAGAAGATGGCCTCCGCGTCCGGCGGGATCTCGAACTGGCCAACGCCGCTGGCGTCGTAGGAGTTGAGCACCTCGATGTAGTACACCTCGCGCAGCGTCTTCACCAGCGACGGGTCGAAGTTGACGACGATGCGCTTGTTGCTGTCCGTCGTCAGCACCGGCAGACGCAGCTTGTCGGCGCGGATGCCGCTCACCTCGGCCGTCCACTTTTGGAACTTCTCGTTGATGGTGCCCTGCAGCAGCTCCTTCAGCTTTTCGTAGAGCTGGAGCGCCTCGACGCCGCGCTCGCTCTGCAGCACCGTCGTTGACAGGTCGATGACGCGGGAG
This sequence comes from Crithidia thermophila, assembly GCA_030849055.1. Lineage (NCBI taxonomy): Eukaryota > Euglenozoa > Kinetoplastea > Trypanosomatida > Trypanosomatidae > Crithidia > Crithidia thermophila. Next base: position 120,613 of record JASAOP010002815.1, read on the forward strand.
TGGCTCTCGTTGATGCGGTCGAGCAGCGCCTTGCAGCGCACGATCGTGCTGGCGACGGGCGGCATGTTCGGGTAGGCGCCGGCGGCCTCGCCAGCGTAGTAGGTCTCCTGGGCCGACAGCAGATCCTGGTGGAAGTCGTTGAGGACGCCGCTCTGCTTCTTTAGCCACTCCTGCTGCATCGGAGTGCGCTCCGTGAAGCCGTCGAAGGTGTCGACCGCCTTGAAGACCTCCGTGATGGCGCTGGAGTCGTCGATGGTGGTGATGAGGATGGAGCCGAGCCGCTCCTCCAGGTCGCGGATCACCGTCTTGAGGTCGTCGTAGTCGGCCTCGAAGCGGGTGTTGGTGATGTCGAGCAGGTTGTAGTCGACGCTGAAGAAGCGCGCGACGGAGGCGTCGAAGGTGCGCTTGATTTCCTCGGCCTCGGTGGTGAGGGTCTGCCCCTTGGTGCCGCCGATCCGCATGTTCTCCATCTTGTCGAAGAGCAGCGCCGTCTCGATGACGTCGAGGAGGTCGTGGCAGCGCTCGAGAAAGGTGTCCAGCCGCGAGAAGAGCGCCGCGTTCTGGAACTTCCACGGCCGCGCCACGGACGAGACGTGCGACTTGTACTGGAAGTAGGACGCCTTGAACTCGCCGCAGATGGCGAGCGCCGTGCTGAGGCGGTCAATCACGTCCTTCTTCTCGAAGCCCTCGGCGAACTCGGTGACGTTGACGTGGTCCGCGGCCATCTCGATCAGGTCGTTGCCCATCTCGCGAATGAGGAAGACGAGGCGGGCGGGGTTGTTGTAGAAGCCCGACTGCGTCCACAGGAGGTACAGAAAGTGGAACAGGCGCTTGAAGAGCCCGCTGGTGGCGAGCTCGGAGAAGGGCAGGTGATCGGCGGACAAGCACATCTGCTCAAACTCCGGGATGAGGGGCTTGAGGTACTGGTAGTTGTCGCGCGACTCGTAGGCGGCCTCCTTGAGCTCACCCATCAGCTGCGAAAACGGCGCGTAGTAGCTGCTGCCGGCGCGCTTCAGCAGCACGAGGATCTTGAGCGACTTGACCGAGTACAGCTGCTCCTCCAGGCCAGCCAGGTTCTCCGACTTCTCCTTCCAGAAGCGGATCTCGTCCAGCGGGCACGGGTAGCGTCCCGTCTGCGGCGCGGCCTCCTCCAGCTCCTCCGGCGAGGAGGCGATGGCCGCCTTGATCTGCGACGTCCACGACACCACGGTGCCCTCCAGCAGGTACAGCGTCTCCTTGTCCATGGCAAAGTCGTCAATGCGTGGCGGGAACTGGATGGGCGGCATGGGCAGGAACGTCTTTCCCTGGCTCAGCCCCAGCGTCACCAGCAGCTGCGAGAGCAGGCCGTTCGTGTCGCTCATCAGCTCGCCCACGGCGACGTCGGGCACGCTGCTAGTGTTGCGCTTGTCCGCCTTCAGGATCGGCGCGTACACGTTGCGCGTCATGACGCTCAGGCTGCCGAGGGTGTCGGGCGAGAGGTCGCCGAACGTGATGGCGTCCTTCATGTGGTTCTCATCGGCGATCTTCTCACGCTTCATCTTGCTGAAGAAGACACCCTTCTTTTTGAGCTCGTCTGGCGCCTCGATGCGGGTCACAAATGCACCGTTGGATGCTTGATATACATAAAGGTGACGCGCGTCGGCGGTGTCCAGAAACTCACTCAGCTGCGCTCGGTTCTCCTCATTTTCGAGAAGCTTCTTCGACTCGGCGGGCTTCAGTTTGATGGCATTGTTGATGCGCTGCTCCAGCCACAAGATCCGCTTGTCGGCCGGCGCCTCGTCCTTGTCATTTTTGCCCATCGCGGCTGCTGTTGTTCTCACTGGTGTCTGCACGCTCCCTTCAGTGTGTGTGTGCGTAAGAGCAACTGGGAGAGAAGAGCTTTTTTTTTTGGCGAGGTGTATAAGTCTGTCGACTCTAGAAACAAGCACACTTAACTTTAAAAGGAAGAAAAAAGAAGGCGAGACGAAAGAGGGGTGCTACCAGGAAACAAATATGAAAAGCTCACAATTTTTTTTCTCTGGAGTAGTATCTAAGTCACGTTTTGAGCGTGTTTCCCCTCGTTAGTTCTTTTTTTTTTTCTAAACGAAGAAAGAATACGTTGCAGAAAGCGTTGATGTGTCCGAGTACGAACCGCTGAGTCCGCATAGGAAAAACAAATGTTCGAAAAAAAAAAATACAGTTACTGTCGCGTTCAAAGGAAACAATGGGACCAAACACAAAAAAAAAAAAGAAAAAAGAGAAAAAAGAGAAAATAAGAGATGGGAAGTATGGAGGTAAAATAAGAGAAATCCTTTTGACTTACAGCACCTCTCGGCACCGTGTTTTTAGCAAAGCGCTTGGCTGACATGTACAAAACATATATTCCTAACCATGCCTTTTCGCCCTCAATCTGTCACTCAGCAAACAATTCTGCGCCGGCGCGCACCATCGTACTTATGGTAAGTACACACTGATGTGTGTTGACAGCTTGCCAACCGCCTGCTCCCTCCCCTTTGCAAGAACAAAGCTATGCACCGACGAGAGCCAGAACAGAGGAATTGAAAGACCTGACCAAATCTCCGTTAACAACGCCCGTCGGCAACCCACAACGCACTTTGAATCTCACAGTCACACAAACACCCACAGACGCACATGCGCACACGCAAGGCATCTAGTGTAGTCTTTTGGGGTATCAGAAGACGAGCGAGTTGAAAAGTACTGTCTAACCACCATCGTCGCGCTCTGTTTCTCCACATTCACTATCGGAAAAAAAAAATAACTAAATTCTCCAACCTACAGTTGTCTTCTTTTTTGGTTGTTCTTCTATGTAGTTACGAATAGTAAAAATCATTTAGGTAAATTATCCAAAGAAAACGCGTCAACATAGGAAAAAAAAAAGAAGGGAAGCTCTCTGTCAGCCGCACAGAGGGGAGCTGCCGGATACACTAGACGTGTCGTCTTCGCAGCAGGAAAAGCGACCGCCATGGTGTGCATCGGCCTTCGTCCCTTAGTCCATTTAAAACACTTCATTTCACAGGGCAGTGCCATCGTGCTCTCTGCACGCAGCACCACATCGCCAAACAGACAAAAAAAAACCTGTTGCTGAAACCGAGAGAGAAACGAAGAAAGCAAATGTGTATAGAAACTGTTTGTTGTCGAGCTTTGCGCTTTCTCGCCTCGTCAGCTTTATCTTTTTCTCAGCAAATCACGAACGTTTTTCTCCGCACGCAGAGCCGCTCTTTGCGACAGGAGAAGACCTTTCGACAGCCACCACGAAACCAAATATAATAACACAAAAATAAAAGTAAATTCGTATTTCGTCCGCATTTACTGCCCGCCAGCACCGCGGCGACCAGCCTTCATGATCTCATCTACAAGGAGGAGCTGCGCGACGATATCGCCAGTGGACTCTAAGAGGCTGCGCTTGACAATGACGTTGTCGAGGATGCCGGCCGCAATGGGGTCCAAAACATCACCGTTCTCGATGCGCAGGCCAGCCCACTTGCCGCTCGCGCGCGCCGCCCTGCTGGCCTCCTGCAGCGTGATGAGGCACTGCTGGACGTCCAGACCGGAGTTCTCCGCCAGCGTCTTGGGCGTGACCAGCATGGCATCTGCGTACGCGCGGACGCCGATCTTCTGCTTGCCGCTCATGTTGTCGGCAAACTTCATGAGGTGGTCGTGGAGGGCCACCTCGAAGGCGCCGGCGCCGGCGATGACCGCGGAAGCCTCGTAGGCGTTCTTGACAGCCCTCAAGCCGTCGCGAACGGCGTCCTTGATCTGCGCGATTGTGTGGTCGTTCGGGCCCTTCACCAGCAGCGTGCAGCTCTTCCCCTTGGTCGCGTTCTCGACGAAGGTGTACTTGTCGTCGCCCAGCGTGTACTCCTGAATGAGGCCGGCCTCGCCGAGAATCTCGGGAGTGAGGTTGTCCGTCGCGTTCACCGCCTCGCCGCCGCACGCGAGAACCAGGCGCTCCATGTTGCGCCGCTTCGCGCGACGCAGCGCGAGGATGTTCTCCTTCGCGAGCATCTCGAGTGCGATGGGGTCGATGCCCTTCTGGTTGATCACCACAAAGGTGCGCCCGTTCTCCTTGGTGCACACTTTCCGCTTCAGCTCGATGATCTGGCGAACGCGGTCATCGGTCATCTTGCGCTCGGCCTCCACCATGCGCGCCTTCTCCGCAGGGTCCTTGTAGTAGAAGCCCGTGGTCAGCTCGCTCCGCTCGTACTCAAGGGACACGTTGCAGGTAAGGATGTAGGCGTTCTCGAGGTACTTGGGCATGTCGCTGTTGCGGCCGCCGTGGTCGAGGACGATGCCGTTCACGAAGCGGGTGTCGGAGCTCAGGCGGTGGCGCATGTGCATCACCTCCACCATGTGCAGGTCCACCTCCTTCCCCTCCTCCGCGACGGCGAACACGGCGTCGACAACAGCGTCGGCAAGCTGCTCCGAGAGACCCGCATTCACTTTGGTGGTGAGGGCAGTGCGGGCCACGTTCGTCAGGTATTCGCGGCGCTCCTCGCTAGGAATGCTAACGGTGTTGTTCGTCAGAAACTTCAGCGCCTCCTCGCGGGCGATGTGGAATCCCTCCGTCACCGTGCGCGGGTGCATCCCCTCCTGAATGTAGCGCTCCGACTGGCGCATCATCTCGCCAATGACGAGCACGACGCCAGTGCTTCCGTCGCCGGTAATGTCATCAATGGCGGTGGCCGCGCGTGCGATGAGCGCGGCTGTCGGGTGCTGGATCTGCATCTCACCAAGGAGCGTGTTACCGTCCTTCGTGATCTTGATCGCACCAGCGCCGGAAACGAGCATCTTCATGGTGCCGCGGGGTCCGAGGTTCGTCTTCAAGACCTCCTGCAGACCGCGCGCAGCAATCATGTTGATGTCCAGCGCGCCAGCCTTGCGGGCCTGCTTGCCGCCGGGGTTGATGTAGGCCAAATTAGACATTTTTTTTGGTTTCTCAGTAGTAAATTTGACAGCACCACAACGTTTGTGCAAACAAAGGCTTAGCGAACGTGATAAATATGACGTCTATAAATGTAAAAAGAAAGGTTTCGTGTTCACCTTCTAGTTGGTACAAAAATTTCTGGCACATTAATTAATTTGAGAGAAAAAAACAGGTTGAGGCAGGAGAGTAGTATAAATGTATTTTTAAATTGTTTTTTTTTTCTAGGAAAACCACAAGACAATATGTTTTTTTTTTCAATGCATTAGCTTTGCATCACCGAAAAATGCTTTTTCATCGATAACAGCTAATAAGTGTTTCTCAACCACACTGAGTGCAGGCCGTTTCACGTTTACCGCAGGCAAAGAATAAGTTGATTCTGCGGTGAGTGACATGCTCTGATAAC